>KN846951.1:9931322-9941542 GCA_000835395.1 Exophiala sideris | reverse complement strand
CCCTAACCCTAACCCTAACCCTAACCCTAACCCTAACCCTAACCCTAACCCTAACCCTAACCCTAACCTTAACCCTAACCCTAACCCTAACCCTAACCCTAACCCTAACCCTAACCCTAACCCTAACCCTAACCCTAACCCTAACCCTAACCCTAACCCTAACCCTAATCATTTAGTAAGAAGTACTATTAGGTGTTCCGATCGGTTAAAGGGGGTTCCGAGTACTTTAGTGTACGCCTTAATTATCCTTGTCGTTAAATGGTTGGTGGTACTCGTATTAAGAAAATTACCACGATTTCGTTTACTTAAAAAGTAAAATTGCGCATTTCCTATTGATATGGGTATAGTTCGTCTGGAAGAACTCCCTAGTATTAAGTACTATGAGGGATAGTCTAGGTTCGTCGGTCGCGGTTTTCTTCCTTATAGTAGAGATAAGGTTTCTTTTTGCTATTTAGACGATCGTATAGAATAAAAACTTAGAGAAAGAAGCGATACTTATAAAAACGAAGGAAATATCGAACGAATTATAAGAAAAGGGCGTAGATCGCGAGACTTACGTATTCGACGACTTAGTCGAAGTGATTTTAGCGATTTTTGATTCTGATATCGATATTAATGAGTAATCGAGTGAATAATACGACGTAAATCTCTTAATTCTAACGAGGAGAGCCGAAAGAGAGTATAAGTCTTAAAATCGTGGAATATAATAAATAAATAAACGAATAATTTAATTAATATTGAATTATATAAATAGTGAATATATAACTCGACTAAAAGAGTATTACTAATACTAATAACTTAATCGATCAACGTTTAATCGTGAATCTCGCGACGATCGATCTCGGATCGTCGATCGATCTCCTTAATAATTTGTGTCGGGTTAATAAGGAGAATATATCGTGTAAGGAGAATAGTGTCGATATTCTTAAAGCGATAGGGCTCGAATAACGCGCGAATAATACGATGTTTTTCGCCTTGAGTATAAAACTCGCCTCGGTGAGGATAATTCGATTTTTCTTCTTTCGTTAAATGGTCGTAAATACTAGAATAATCGTGGCCGATAAATTTCGGCGACACTAACTTTAATAACGGGCCGCGAAAGGAAGGATAAGCGTAATATTCGAGAATAAGAAGGAGAATATTCCAATATAACGACTTAAAAGGGTGTAAATTATCCTTTCTTTCGTCGTCGCTATAACGATCGCAGAGATATCGCGGCAATAGGCAAATATAATACGCGCTATTACGAGGGATAATACTCTAAGCGATAATATACTTATAGTTGTCGTTTTTCGTGTGTTCGAAATAGCCGTTATATAGATAACTCTCGAATAAGTGATTTAGCGGTCGTCGCGAGTCGTTATTCGCGTTATTTAAGAGATAATAAACGTAATAATTATGATATAACGAATATAATTTACGCTCGAGGACGTCGAGGGTCGAGAGATTATGATTCACCTTAATTAACTCGCGATTAGCGCTATATTCGAGACTCGTACGACGTTAAGAGTATAAAGAGTACTCGACCTCGATATAAGGAAGATATTCGATATAATCGGTCGGACTATCCTTCGTAGAGGGAATTTTAGGATTATAATTAATCGAAATAGTGTTGTTTCCGTCGAGATAGCGTGAAATATTCGTAGGATTAATCGAATCGAGATACTCGTTAATAATACGACGATAATAACGATCCTCCGTAATAAAAAGATAGCTATAGTATTGATCGAGAGCGCGGAAGTCCTCGAGAGTCTTGATCGTCGTATAATCGATCTTAAAAGGGCTCGACGACGCGATAGAGCGTATTTTATCGATAAAAGGACGCGAATATAGAATATAGGCGATACCGTCGAGTCGAATACGCTGTGTTTCCTGAATAAGGTCCGTAAAAGAGTCGTAATTATAGTGAAAGGTCGCCCCGATAATATTATAATTAATCTCCGTCTCGAGCGCTTTAGTCGTAATAAGGATACGAGACGATTTAGTCGCTAAATCGACGTTAGACGATTTAATATTATAAAGAAAGGTACTAAGGATCTCCTCCTTATTCGACGTCGTACTCGTATAAATCGAGCAATTTAATAAAAGCGCTAACGGGGCGATCGTTTTACTGTTGGTCGTAAAAATAAGGAGCTTTTATTAATTATCGAGCCGTGGAAGGATGATCGTATTAATATAGTCGGCGATTCGATTGAATATCGTATTCGAGGGCTTTATGATATTCGCGTCGAGATCGACGATTTCGTATTTAATGGTCGGTCGCGACGTACGGTTCTTAATAATAGTTAAATCGCGAATATTAAAGATATCCTGAAAGATAGGAAGGAGATAAAGAGGAAACGTCGCGCTTAAATAACTAATCGGGATTTTATAGATCGTTAAACTCGAGATGAAATTTAAAATCGGTCGATAATCGCTCTCGAGTAAAATAAGATGGATTTCCTCAAGAATTAGAGAGATATCGATCTTAAGGTCCTTATAATAATAAATAAGCGCTCGAAACAACGGTTTAAGGATCGATTCGACGCTAATTAAAATAAGGTTATAGTTATAGATCGCCGAGATATCGTCCTCGAAAATCGTCGCCTTTATACGTCCGTTAAGCGCCTTTTCGAGAATATTTCGATTAATCGCGACGCGAGGGGTAATAATAAGATAGATTCGATTCGGATAGATTAAACTAGGGAGTAAATAGGTAAGCGTTTTACTCGATCCCGTCGCGTTTATATATAAAAGATAAGACGTTTTATTAATTAATAATTGAGTCGCTTTTTCCTGATATAGGTCCTTAAAAGTCGAGTATTTCTTATTACTGAATATTTCGAGACCCTCGGAAAGCGTTAACGAGTCGTTTAACGTATATTTCGTAAAGGAAAAAGACGAACTATCTAAATGACTCGTATTATAAGTAAAATAGTCGTTAGAGCCGTAGGGGTCGTCTATTTTATCGATATCGTCGTTAAAACTAATTTTTTTCGTATTTTATGAATAATTTAGACTAGAATTCGCTCTTTTATGTGTTTTAGGCGTTTTAATCGATCGAGACGACGATTTTAATAGTGAAGACTTATTAATAGTGTAGTTAATAAACTTAGTATTATTTCTCGTATTAGATTATATCGTTAGCGTTAAATCGTCGATATTTTGGATGTTATCTCTATCGCTAATAGTATTAGGGATAGGTAAACTCGTATTTTCTCGATTATCTCGATTAATAGATCGAATACTATTAGAGGTCGATTTACGAGATATTCTTTTTGTCGTATTAGTATTAATATCGTGAATATCTCGAGTCGTATTAATATCGTATTTAAAGATATTATAAAAGTCTTAGTATCTTTTACTAAAATGGAGTAAACTCTAATATATCGAATAAGTCGCTTGTTTATTGATAGATAAATAATTAATATTCGTCGTTCGATTAGTATAATTCGATTATAAATCGTCGATATCGTCGAGATAAAGCTCTTGAAGATCCGACGGAAGTTTAATTTTATCGTTGATAATATAGACGGATAAATAACGATAGAGACTAATCCCGATATCGTTATTAAAGTATTTACTCGATTCGCGTCGTAGTAAATTACTAAGTCGATTATCGTTAATTAACGTATTATTAGACTTAAATAAATAGGGACTAATATAGTCTCTTTTTAATATCTCGAGATTAATATACTCGTAAAACGGAATAAAATAAATAAGATAATAGAGGTATATCTTCGTTAGTATCGGCGGTAAATATCGTATATTATTACTATTAAGGCGACTAATATTACGCCCTTTATCGTAATCGAGACGTATTTCGATATAATCGAGACCGTTATTATAGATAATATTACGTAGGCCGCTATTTTGTAGATTTCGATATCGAATGACGTTTAATTCGCTTCCTCGAGGAGGGGAACCTCTAAATAAATAGGTCGCTAATAGTAAATATTCGATAAATTCGTCGCGGGTCTCGAGATATTGCGTAATATTCCCGATTCGATAAACAGGTTTATTATTTTGGTCGATAAATTAAATAAAATATCGATTAATATAAGTATCCTTCTTAAATAACTCGTTATAAAGATAATAAATATTAATTTTAGTCGATTTACTAATATTGTCGTTAATATAGTCGTAATTCGCGGTAAAGGCCTCGCTATCGATAAGATTATAGTCGATATAAAGATCTTGCTCTTTTATAAATAATAACTTATTAAAGAGTAAGTTAAAGAGTTTATTCGAGACGTTATTAAATATATCGCGAAGATCGTCGATAGAGACCTCGATATTATTAATTAATATACGATCGTCGTCGATAGGCTTAATAGGATTATAACTCGTAATCGTGTTACGATTAATGGCCTATAAATAAGCCCTTAACTTATTAATCGTGAGAAAGATATATCGACTCGCCGAATTATTAAAAAATTGACTCGAATAACGATCGAATTTAACGTTTAGGTCGATTGTGACGTCCTCTTTCTTAAGATTATAAAGATAGATTAATAAATAAAGGCGTGAATTATAAATAATATAGCTCGTATATTGTTATACGCGATTCGTATCCTTAAAGACGTTATTCGAAAAATCGAAACTCGTAAGGATAAGATAGCTAATTAAAGGATATATAAAATAGTAATTTTCGTCGATATTATCGTCTTTCTAGTTAAGAGGTATTGTTATAAAATTAGTAAAGATATAATTAATAATAAGATTAACTTAATCTTCGCTCTTCTTTTCGATTTTATAGTTACTCTCGAATAAAAGCGTTAAAAGGTCTTTAATCGCTCTTTTTAAATTCGAGGGTATAATAGGAGTTATATAGGTCTTATCGTTATTATCGTTGTTATCGTTATTATCGTTATTATCGTTATTATCGTTATTATCGTTATTATCGTTATTATCGTTATTATCGATCTAGTTAGTTTGATTATCGATTTTATTATTTTTATTATTCTTATTAGTTGTGTCGCGGATATCGATTTTTTCGGTTTTATCGCTAGTATCGCTAGTATCGCTACTAGTATCGCTTAGTCTATCGTCGTTATCGTGGCTATTAAAGCTTTATATCTTATAAAGTCGAATTAAATAAATTAATAAAGAGCTATAATAATTAAAGTAATTATTATAACTATAAGGCGTTAGTCGAATAAAGCTCTTTAAATTAGGATCGCTCGTTTCGTTATTTTCGATATTATTATTAATATTAAAATCGTTCCTTAATCGTATTAAGATATTAGAGTTCGTTTTATCGATATAATCGAGACCTTTAATACTAAGACGCTTCGTATAAGTGTAGATAGTATAAATATCGTTCTTCTTAGGCGTAGGGATCGTTAATAAGTTGTTTAATTTCGTTAAATCTTTATTATTAAAGTATAAATACTATTTATATTGCGTTAGAAAGGGGCTTATCTCGCGCGCCTCGACGATATTATATGTATTCGAAGTATTCGACTTATTGGCGTGATTTAGGAGGGTCTCCTTCGTTTTTAAATAGTTATTAAAGTAATCTTTATCGATATTAAGTTAATTAACACTAGATATCGAAGATATAGAGGTCTCTAAGAGGTTGTTAGCGTAATTAGAAGAGGTAGGTGGCGTTAAGATAATCGAGTTCGTTGAATTATATTGTTAATTTATATAAATATTCGTAGATAAGTCGTTATTTAGAATATTCGTTAGAAATAACGCCTTTTTCTCCTTATAAAGATATTGAATATATTAATTAGTTAAATAGTCGTTATTCGAGTCTTTTATACTCTTTTTACCGTATAAATTATAAATCTTATTCGTATATCTTTTAATACTTTCGTGGTTTTTAGTAATAAAATTATAGTTTAAACACTTAAATTCGTCGTTATAAAGACTTAAATCCGGGAAATAATAAGTACTATTCGATATAGTATTATTCGATTTAGTATAGTCGATAATATCGAGGTGAATAAGATTATTAATAACTCTATTATAAAGATTATGTCGTTTAAGCTCGTTAACTAAGTCGTAATAATACTTATCGAGATGCTTAGCGATATTAAATGTATTTTTGATCGTAGTATTACACTCGATATAAATTAAGATTTTTAAATCGTTATTATATCGAAAGACCTTAGGTTCTAGAACCTTAGTATAAGTAATATAAGTCGAAAACGCGAGATTATTAAGATTATTTTCGATCGTAGTCGGAGTAGGAGTCGTAGAGCGACTAGAGGAATAACTCTCGTCTATTTTAGCGTTATAGATAAAGCGTCTAAGGATAGAATAATAGTAACGTTTAACGAATAGTTAAAATTAAAATATAAAATATAAAATATAAATTATAAGAATATCTTATAAAGTAAGGAAAGATAATAACGAAAGGGGAATAAGTACTCTTTATATAGATAGAAAGATCTAGAGTTAATACTAAATATTAATATAATTAAATTTAATTAATAAAATAAAAATCTAAAGATAATTAAAATCTTAATATTAAGTAAAGTAATAAAAGAACTTAATTTAGTTAAATTAAAGTAATATATTAAGTATTTAATAAGTGCTTAATATATTTAATTATTTTAATTATATAAGAGAATATATTAGTTAACTAAATATATATTAAAGTCGTTATTTAATTAAATATATTAAAATTAATAAATTAATTAAAGATAATTAACTAAAACTCTTAAGTTAACGAAGTATATTAAGAGAATTAGATTAAATAGGATATAATACTATAAGTTAAATAAATAGATCTTTTCTTACTCTCTTAATCGAATAATAGAACGTCGAAATAAATATAGAAAAAGAAGTGTCGATATCGCGTATCGAATACTAGGGTAATAGTAATAATTATACGATCGTCGTATACTAATATTATATATCGCGCTAATATTGAATAAGTCGCTTAATTTAATCGTCGTATATCGATTTAAGTCGCTAAAAATAGCTTAAGATTTCGTATCGTAAAACCAACGCTAAAAAGCGTGCGTTCCGCTGGTTTAAGGGGATTTCGAGTACTTAAGTGTGCGCCTTAATTATCCTTACCGTTAAATAGTGGTGGTGCCGTATTTAGTAGGTTTTCCGAGCGTTATTCTTTTTAAAAATTATAAACTACGCTTATTGACTATTAATATAAATACGGACTTCGATCTAAAGAAAGAACTCGCTATTAATCGGGATAGTCTAGTCGTTATTAGTCGTGGTTTTATTCTCTCTTAACTAAGGTTTGTTTTTATATTTTTAATAAGATAATTAAATATATTAAAGTAATTAAAGTAATTAATTTAATTAAAGTCACTAAAGTAACTAAGATTAATTAAATTAATTAAAGTAAAGTAAACTACGATTTATAAATTTATAAATATTAGTAAGAAATAGTATTTAATTAATTACTTTTAATTAATAAATAATATTAATTAATTAGTTAAATTATAATATTATAAAGAGATTAAAAGATTTAAATTTCGTTATTTTCGTTATTTTCTCGTTGTTTTTATTATACTCGCTATTTAAATAATTCTAAGTACTCTAAAAAAAATCGAACTTCTCGAAATTCGTAAACTCGTTTATATTAAAGTCGATATTCTCGAAATCTAAGTTTATATCGAGGCTAGAAGGCTCGATATACGTCGTATTCGAATCGATAGACGTTATATTCTCGATAAGCGTTAACGTCGAATAGATTAGGTTCGATATAAGAGAGAATTTCTCGATTTTCGCTTCGAGACTTCGAATCGATTGGCTAGAGAGCCTTTTCTAATTAATATCGATCGATTCGAAGACTAAAGGAGGTGTTATATAACTCTAAAACTCTTAAATAAGGATGAAGTTATAAAAAAGGTATAATAACTCTCGATATAGTCGATATTAACGAAGAAATCGTGGAGTTTTATATAGATTTCATCGTTAAAAAGAGTTTGGAAGGTATTTTAACGCTCGAGAGTAATTTTTCGAGGTCGATCGACCTTTCGTTTTAGGCTAGGTATAGAAGCCTAAGTTAGTAAGGTAATACGAGTCGTAGAAGTCTTTCGCGAAGCTATAGTACTAAATAAATTCGAGAAAAAATAAAAAGGTTATAAAAAAGGAAGAGAAAAGAATTCTAAGAGAGAGAAAAAGAGCGTTCTTATATAAATCGACGATTTCTCTTTTTTTATCGAGGTAAAAGATTATTTACGTAGCTTAAACGTTAAGAATAAGCGAAAAGAAATTAAGTTTTTACTACTAATCGTTTAAATCTTATACTTATTCTTAAAATCTGAATTTATAAGATATTCGCGTTATTAAAGATCGATAAAATAAAGAAGAAGATTATCTACTTAAAAGTACTCTTATATATTAAATATTTAAAAAATACGTAGAGTTATTAAGATTATAAGATTTAAATTAAGGATTAATTCTAGTAAGTATATCGTAAAGAGAAGCTAAAAGACTAAAGCTATAATATATTAAATTAATATATATTAAGACTATTTCTATAAATAAATATTAGTTTTTATAATAAGGTTTATTAAGATAAAGAGACTTAAAATAATTCGTAATTATTAAAGAATTATTAAAATTACGTCTCTAAATCGTAACTTATATTAGTATTAATTAATTATTTTTTCTAAAATAAATAACTTATAGATAATACTAGATTTAATATATAGAGACTATAATATAAAATACTAAGTCTATTAATTAATTTAGTAAATTTCGCGCTAAAACTCTAAGAATTCTAATTAATTAAGAAGATATAATTTAAATTAATTTAGAGAGATATTTAATATTAAAATTCGATATTTAAACTAATACTAAAATTTTAAAATTTTAAAATAACTATTAATATAGAAATATTAATAAAATAAGATTTAAGTTTATTATAATCTTTAGTATAACTTATTTTACGAGTTAAACTTATCTCGAAAAAAAAGATAAAATATTTTCGTTAAATTAAGTGAAATTACTAGTATTAATTTATATATTTATATATTAAAGTTTTTTAGGTTTAATATTTAAGTTTAATAATAACCTTAAATATAAAAAAAGAAAATAATCTTAAAAAACGTCTAATTCTTACGTAAATAGAGAATAATTAAATATTATTTACTTTATAGATATTAATAAATAAATTATAGTTTAGTAAAATATTAAAATTTATTTTATTAATTATTTTAATACTTTAAATAAATAAAGTAAATTAGTATAAGATAAATTTCTATATTAATATATTAAAATTAATAAAGACTATATATTAAGATTATTAAAACGTAAATTAGAAAAAGAATTAATTAATCTTTAAATAATTAATTTTATCTTCACTAATATACGTATAAGTACGAGTAATATCGTCGTTTATTAAAATATTAAACTTAGTTCTTTTTTATACTCTTCTCTTAGTCTATAAAATAACTTCTTCTATTTGAACGCCGTTATCAATACGATATACGATAAATACACTTAATTTATCGACTAAATTATTCGAAAAATTCGCTAAAAACGATATTACTAATACGGAATTTCGACGATTAATACTATTAAAGAAACTAATCGAATTTCTAAAACCCTTTATTCTAGAGAGAAGTACTATTTATCTTATTATATTTAATCTTATATATTAACGAGTTATAGACCGACTTATTTATAACTCGATACTAGACTTTCAAATACTCTTGTATTTACGAAAGCTTAATATTAACGATATTAACGATTTTAATATACTATATATAAGTATAGATTTAGAAATCGAATTTAATATAATTAGTAAATTACTTTACTTATTAAAAAGAAAGTGTTTATTAATTATTTTTAGATTTAGTTATTAATTCGAGTTATATTAATTTATTTAATACTTAATTAATACTATACGATTTAATTAACTCTAAAGAATATATATATAAACTTAGATTTAAGATATTAATTAATTAGAAGTTATATATATTACGCTAAGATAAAATAGTTCGATATCTTATATAGTTACGAATATAAAGATATATATAATAATATAAATCTTATTTAAGTAGCGATTAATAATTAACGAATTAATAAATTAAGAAATAAATATTCGAGCGATAATTAAAATCGATTTATTACTTATAGATATTAATAAGAATATCTATATACTATAGAATCTTAGATTTATATAATATATATATTTTAATATATAATTAAAACTAATTATAATTTATAATAACGTAAGAATTTAAATATTATAAATTCTTCTTAATTAATAAATATATATATTATTATTAATAATAATAGCTATAGTATAA
>KN846951.1:9905753-9931043 GCA_000835395.1 Exophiala sideris | reverse complement strand
GTAAGTTAAGAAATAGACTTTCGAGATCGAGAATCGAACTCTAGAACTAAAAAAAATAAGATTATAGCTAAGCACGCTTACGTTACCGTGAGGTGATTAGCTATAAAGGATCCTATAAGGAATCGAACCCTACGCAATATATAGTTGCACCATAAAGGATCGATTAAAGATCTTATCTTTAAGCGATATATCGTAAGTATATCGCTTAATTTTAAGTAGAAATCTCGGAGTTTAATATATTAACCCTAAAAAAACGAGAATCGCTTATTTAATTTAGGACTTTATAAATAATATTACTATACGCTTTAATATTATTAATATATAGTTTAGTTATATTAATATTAGCGAATATATACTTAAAACTAATAGGTATATAATTAAAACTAATTAAAATCGATAATTAAGCGAATATTACGAATATTAGGAATATTTTTCCTAAAATACGATTTACACTATTATTACTATATTACTAAGCTTAAATAATATTTATATATACTCTAAGTATATTAAAACTAGTGAATACATAATTAAAACTAGTGAATACATAATTAAAAATAATTTAAATCGATAATAAATCGAATTTCGTGAATATTTTTCCTAAAATACGATTTACACGATTATTACTATATTACTAAGCTTAAATAATATTTATATATACTCTAAGTATATTGAAACTAGTGGATACATAATTAAAACTAGTGGATATATAATTAAAAATAATTAAAATCGATAATAAATCGAATTTCGTGAATATTTTTCCTAAAATACGACTTACACTATTATTACTATATTACTAAGCTTAAATAATATTTATATATACTCTAAGTATATTAAAACTAGTGGATACATAATTAAAACTAGTGGATACATAATTAAAATATTATATATCCGAATACGGAATTCATTATTTCCTATTATAGTAATTTTCAATTATGTATCCGATACGGATACATATTTCACAGGGAGTTAGTACGCTCTTCTTCTATTACTAATCGTTTTATAATTATCGCTACGTCTTCGATAATCTTTAGACTTTAGCTTTATAAATAGAAACGTAACTAAAAGAACGCCTAACTATCTTAATCTTAAATAAAGAGAAAGAGATAAGCTAATCGTATAATCTAAGGAAGATAATAAGAGCTATATATATAAATTAGCTATAAGTTATAATTTCGTAGCGACCTTAATTTTCGTTATTTACGACTATTCTATCGTTATAAAGTAAAATTAATTATAGTTAATATATAACTACTATAATTACCGAATACGTCTATTCTAAATATTCGAGATAATCTCGACGATATTACGCTAAACATTAAACGACGACGATCTATAACTAGACGAGAACTATAAAAATCGATACTATTCGATATTAATTCGATAAAACGACTTACGCTCGCGAATCGTATATATAGGACTCTTTATTAAGTTCCGCCTATATAGAATATCGGCGATATAGCCACTATAACCGAATTAACGATCGTAGAAATCGTCGCGACTTACCTTTATATCGTAGTTCTTATTTATAATATCGCGAATCTCTTAATTCTAGCTATATTCGCGGATAATAGCTTTAACGATATATCGTTACGTATAAATAATAATCTTAATATTTATATTAACTCGTAAAACTCGCTATAATATATATCGAATAATACTACTATTCTAAAATTCGTCGTTTATTCTTAGCCTTAGCCTAAATACTTAATCTCTCGTATAAATCGTAATTATCGCTATTAAGTCGTATCTCGTTATCTTTAGCCGTATTATCTTTAAACTATACTAACGTAGAGTCGCTCGTCTTATCGTTCTTATTCGAAAAATCGCTTAGTTAAAGAACTTAGTTTAATATCGCTACTTCTATTTAATTTTATTTATTTATTAAAATCTTCTTATAATAAGAGTAATCGAAGAAAATAAGAATAATCGAATAAATATAAAAGTAATTAAAGAAAGTAAAGATAATTAAATAAATATAAGAGTAGTCAAAAAAAGTAAAAGTAATCGAATAAATATAAGAGTAATTAAAGAAAATAGAAATAGTTAAGTATATATAAGAATACTTAAAAAAAGTAAGAATAATCGAATAAATATAAAAGTAATTCTTTAAAGCTAAAATTATTTTATAAATATATATTAGTTATTATTAAAGAAATATTTAAATTCGAAAAATCGTTGAAATATTTTTTATATTTATATTCTCGCGACTTTTCGAATTTATATATTTCTTCGACTTCTTACTTTTAACGATAAGTAAAATAAAAGTTTAATCGCTATAAATCGAAGTATTTCTAAAAATAAGAGATAATAATAAAAGATTTATAATTATTTTTTAAAAGAAGATATATATATAAGAAAAAGAAAAGAGAGAATAAAATAAAAGTTATTATATTAAAAATAATAGGAATAATAATCGAAAGTTATAGAGATAATAGTCGAAAATAAATATAACTCAAAGTAAGAGAGATTAAGTTCGCGTAAAAGAGGTCGAGTCTTAGTGAAGCGAGTCGATAAGATAGCGACGACAATAGCGATCGTCCCTAATTGTCGGCGATCTCGCGCGCGACGAGAACGATTTTACTCTACTCGTCGTCGTTCTCTAACCCTAGCGTTAACGTCTCGAGTAGAGTCCCCTAGTGCTGAAGTTAGTAATAATAATCTCACCTATCGCTGACTTCCCTAGGTTTAAGCCACTTATGGCCACTAGGACAAAATTACGTTAGTTAGTGCGAATCTCCTTATTTCGGGACCTTTTACGCAGTATATAAAATGCCATTTACTTGTAAGTCGCAGAACTAATACGATGTCCAAATCCCAGCCGAAGTCTGCGCCAATATTGATCTTCGAGTCGATCGCGTTATGGCGAGAGCTCAGCATGAGATCGGGTTTCAGGGCAATGTCGTTCCGGCAAGCAGATTTCCTGACCACGGCAATTCAGTGTCCACGCCACTTTATCGACGACGAGCGTCAAGGTTGAGATCCTTGACTTTTGTGATTTGTTTTAGGGAATGCACATTGCCTCGCCTTGACGACTTAGGGCAGACTCTGTGCCGTGAACAAACTGTTGAAACTCACACACGAATAGCTTAAAACCTTCAAGACTCGAGGTGCGATCTTTACTCTCGAATGCCTCATATGAACCACAAGACGAATTCTGACGGATGAAAGACCCAGTGGCTATACTGCGGGAGACGATACAGGGTGAGAACTCTGCTGCTTTTGAATGACCATTTCCGCGCACATTGTTATTGACTTCCTGAAAGATAGCTTTCGTGATAAAACGACGTCGTTTTATGCCCCCATATCCATCCCCATAGCTGCGGGAGTTCTTCTTTTTTCGAGTCTGTGAACATGTACTCCAGGCAGGTCCGGCGGGCTGCTCTGTACCTTTGATGATTAGATATCATTGACAAACATGGACACAGGGATAGGTCACAGAAAAGCCCAGGTCCAGCAAGGTCCAAGGGAGAAAGTAATTGGTAGCCAGGAGTATGTACTCTAAGGCCAGGCAAACTCTGACAAAGCTTAAGAGCCTTCGCCTGCGGAGCACTTCGAAATGAGGTCGAGGCTGAAATTGCAGATAAGACTTGGGCGTACGAGCAGAATCGTGGATCCAAGCGAGAGGGACTCGTTCCCGCTAGTCCGAGTTCGATGATTGAATTGAACTCTACGAGCTTATTCGGCAGAATAATTTCGGTCCCGAACTTCGCGTCAGATGCGGTGTGTGGCGCTGAACCTAGCATTAATGGGAGAACCTGATCCAGAGCTTTCAAGATCGCGACTAGAAACCAGAATCTACGCATCAGGTAAACGTCGAAAGGGTGGTGGCATGGGTTGCCTCACATCATCCTGGAGCTATGGTTATCCCGGGACACATGCTTTGAGATGGACCGAGGCATCCATCTTGTCATATGGGCTTTTTACCTCGGTGAACTATATCGCAGAGCTAAAATGTTCCAGATTAAGTCGTAACATTCCCATCGCAATGCTTGTCTAAATGAGCAGCAGCTACACCACGATAATTATTTATACTATTGTGCTGCTGGTTGGTATTTCCAGCATTGACGATATCTTCGCTACCGAAGGCGGGTCCCCTGTGGTTGAGATGTACCGACAAGCGACGGGAACCAGAGGCGGTGCTCTTGGACTCATGATCCTGCTCCCGCTTCCACTCGTGAGAAGTAGCATTGGCACCGCCCTCACGCAGAGCCGAGCCTCCTGATCGTGGGAATCGTATCATGCGCCTATCTGGCTGTCATGGTCGTGTTCTGTAACTTCCCGTATGCCATGCCCTTGGATGTTGACGAGATGAATTATTCTTGCGTCCATTTCGGCCAAAGTTTATCTTTTCTGGGCTATGGTGGATCAAGATTTGCGAAACGTATCGTGGACCGCCAGTTGAGATGCTGGTATAGAAACAGAGAGAGGCTGTATGCCGTACAATGTTGTGGCTCATCTTGCCAAAAGATATGAGAATAGCATTTGCCGCTTCCTCACACATGGTGGTTTCTCCCCTGACAACGTTCTCCTTCATTGAAAGTCTCTTTGAATGGAAAACCCTAGCCCTATCGGGTGCTTCAGGCGCTCAGTTGCTGAATAAGTGCTTTCTACTCAACAAATGCACGGTATGCGTCAGGATATAAGTCGCGAATGACTCGTTCTCTTGCAAGCACAGCGCATGCTCTTTGAAACTCGAGTTGGTCTCCACGTGGCGTAGGGGTCGAGAAGAGCTATGCGCCTCTCTTGGCTTTGCACATCGAAGCAGCGAGGCATCGCTCATGTAGCCATGTGATTCTCGGTGCCGCATGTTGATGCGACAGCACAAGACTGATGACAGAGACGGACTCAAAAGTCCAATTCATTCATGCCCTTCAGCTCTCAAGTCTCGCCGCAATTAGTGACACGAACACGTAGGTACCGTTCTTCACGCGAGGTTGTTCGGTCAAGTTTTGTCGGTCTTAGCAACCTGCTAGGCAGCCATCACTTTGCAGTCGAGTTATGTTTGTCTGGAATGAAATCTTTCTTCCACGTGCTGTACAATGCACACTTTGCATAATTGGTCGGAGCCCTCACTCCTATGCCTCCATCGCGCTTGTTCGGATTATGTCGATCTTCTCCAAGAGTCTGGTGCTGGCAGTGAAGAACATGATCATAACTGATCAGCTCCTGACTGATAGGCCGGTTGTTCCGCATCGCGCGAATGAGCTTTTCCCAAGAGAAGATGCAGTGATCTTTATGGTATTCTCCTGACATGTATGCTTCCTTGTGCTCGCCTTTGCGCATTTCTTCGTCAGACATGATGTTCCCATCACCGTCAGCATACCAGGTGTAGTTGCCTTTCGCAAGGTATCTTTCAGTCAAGACGCCGTCATAGCATGGTTCTGGGACCCAATCTTGCATCATGACATCGTAAACGCAACCGTGAGCCCGGGCCTCAGTCCAAGAATGTCCACATTCAAGAACCATGCCTGGCAAAAAGTCGGTGCCATTAGCGTTGTCGATCACATCATCAATGGAAGTAGTAGGCAGTACAAGGTCTGCGGAAAGAGTGGTGGTAGTATTGGCATTAGCCACGGAACTGGTGCTGGGTTTGAGCAGAGACGAGGCGAGGAGCACGCCAAACGCTGCACCTAGACCAGCGCTAGCTGCAAGAAGCATGTAAAGAACATATTTCCAGCAGGGAGTTCTAATATGTGTCGTGCTGTTGTTAGGCTCATCTTTGAGCTCGTCGTTTTCTTTGATGATGTCGTAATAGTGACTTGGCCCCATCGCTTCAGTTAATCGAAAACTGAGAGCCAGTCAGGAAATGGTGTTTTGCGATCGACTCGACTGAGAAAGGCCGACAATGCTGCTACCTTAATGCTCGAGTTTATATTCCAAAAAAAGTACTGGAGGTGAGTACGACTTAATTGCGAGAAACTTACGGTGATCCTCCCGTTTCTATTAGAAGTAGATAAAAACATGATCATTAAACGAACTCTGGGGAAGAAGAGCTTAAAAGGTTGGCCACACCGCGCCACCGGGTTTTCTCGCATCACATTTGATGCTCTTTAGCCAGAGCCCCAGCCAGCGAGGTGGTGACCGGATCCATGGCCTGATAGGATCAGGCCTCGGCTAGCAATAGTGCTAAAAAGGGAAAATACGAAGAAGAATAATTTTTTCTGGAGGATAGTTCTGGGATCGGTACTACTAAGAAATACCTGCTGCATGGATTGGCTGAAACGGAGTAGCGTCGCGACTAATTGGCGATATTGGTTAGTCAGCTCGGCTTACCTTCCCTGAATAATAGTTCTGCAGACTTTTTCCAGTTGCCACCCGTCGATAGATCGAAAGCCTAGTTTTCGGTACCTCTGAAACTGAAACTAGCCTAAGAGAAAGCATCCTTTACAGCGCTCCTATTCGAGGAGAGTAATGTTAGTTTTACACTAATACACTCGCTACCTGTTGAATTTTTCCTCTTTCCCGTGTATTTCACCTTCTCTTCTTGGGTCTCAATGGTACTGTGGTAATACCAAACCCTCTAGTATCAACAGTTCAGGTTATGTACCAGATCTTACATAGCGGTCGGTATTAGTCGATACGTCGTGTTCGGAGAAACATAGAAAGATTTGCTACCTTGACCAATAAAGGAGTATTGGAATATCTTGAGTAGATTAGGAAAGAGCGAGAGAGGACGATTTGAAAGGATGGCTTACTAGAGCTAGTCTTTGTACGGTTACGATATCGGAGCCTAAAGTGCCTTCATGGCCGTTCTTGACCTGAGGTCTCAAGGAACATTACCCATGTTTATATCCGACTGGAAGTACTTAAGACGGCTTTCAGATCGCCAGCGAAGCATCTAGACTTGTTAATTGCGACAACGACTGATTGCCAGTGCAGTACCGTGCAGAGTTACACCCCATAAAGGAGTCTCGATATATTACAACGAATACCAAGGCTCAAATCCGAATCTTGGTGAACAAAGAATATGGTTAGGACGGTGAAAATGTCCGCCTTTATCGGCTGGAAACCTCATCATTGACTGCACACAATGCTAGATCGATGGGACCTCAAGCAGCTAGAATGTTAGTATCCTGTCCAAAATCGAGGGAAGCCGTTAGCATGCCCAGCACCGATCCAAACAAGCATGAAGCTATGTAGTTCAGGGAAGCGTAGACCGCTATGGCGTCAATCGTGACGTGAGAATCAGCAAGAAGTAGTCCTGACTTTCCCATTCCAGCAGCACAGCGTTTCTGTGGATGCTTTAGGCAAGATAATCGGCGACAAGCAAATTGTATCTCAGCAAATTGTCGAGGGTTACGTTATTGTTGAAGCCAAAGAGAATTCCATCGGGGTCGTAAAGTAGAAGCAGCACTCACGAGACATACTCTTGGAGATTTCCAGCTTCGCAATGGCTACTGCTACTTAGGCCCACCGTTTCCACTTCCGTTGGGTTTTATTTCGAGTTAACCTTTTCGGAACCTTTTCCGTTTCGGCACCTGCAATCATCCTGACATCAGGTCATGAAGCCAAGACAACATATCCTATCTTCTGTCTTGAGACTGAACAGATTGCGGTGTGAACGCTTGGAAGTGCAACCCCGCGTGGTTGCATTTGATGCCACCATGATGAATATAGCATTAAGTTTTACTTAAACAGCCTGCCAAAAGGTCCCATTGCACGGAAATAGAGCATCTCTTATCACAAATACGAGAATGTGACGAAATTATTAGCAGCCATAATATTGCAATGAGACCAGATCCGACAAAGACTATCGTGATGCAGCTGGCTATAAAGTTGCACAGGACTGGAAGGAAAAGGTAAGCTGTAAGTTTACTCAAATCGCTGGCAACAGCACCATCCGAATATAGGACCAAGTCCACCTAATCAAGTTTGAGAACAACCATCTTCTCGATTAACGTTTGGAAGAACATTAGCACTTCACAATGGCAGAAGTAGCAGCGTAAGTCTCTTGTCTTTATTTATCACCAAGTCTCACAGAAGCATAAAGACCCGTGTACACCACGGCGTACAAACCCCATCCCAGTGAGAAGATGAAAGCAGCAGTCTGGACGGGCACGAAATCGATTGAGCTGGATGAGGTTCCAAAGCCCACAATCACCGCACCCAAGGACGCAATTGTGCACATTACCCACTGCACCATATGTGGCTCGGACCTGCATATGTATGATGGCAGTATGAATAAGGTCATGGAAAAAGGGCTGATCATGGGCCACGAAGCTATCGGCATCGTCGAGGAAGTTGGGCCTGAAGTCAAGAACTTGAAGGTAGGAGACCGCGTGATCATCTTGCCGGTCATTGCATGCGGAGAATGCTTCTACTGCAAGCGCAAAGAGTTTTCTCTCTGCGACAAGACCAATCCGTCTGAGGAGTTGGAGCAGATGTACGGGCATCGTTTATCAGGCATCTTTGGCTATTCCCTGGCCACAGGCGGGTATCCTGGTGACCAGGCTGAGTATTGCCGCGTTCCTAATGCGGATCTTACCTGTGTCAAGGCTCCGAAGGATGTAGCTGCGAAGAAACTGGTTGCGCTGGCGGATGTCACTCCGAGTAAGTGTTCTTCTTTGCGAAAGACTGTGCCAGTACAGCACGAGGCTTTTGATTTATCCCAATTTTCAACAATACCCATTTCTGACGATTTGTAGCTGCATGGCACGGCTGCGAGCTGGCGGAGGTGGGAGAAGGCGATGTTGTTGGCGTCTGGGGCTGTGGCGCAGTCGGCCTCTCGATCCAACGTTTGGCCAAGCTCCGTGGAGCCAAAAAGGTTTACGCAGTTGACAAAGACGCAAACCGACTCGAAATCGCCAAGTCATTTGGCATGATCCCGGTCAACGTGAATGATCACTCTAATCCGGCAGACTACATTCTCTCTGTTGAGCCGCACGGCCTGGATCGCGGAATCGAAGCCAGCGGTTTCAGGAGCACAAACTCGGCCGCTCATGCCACCATGAGAGCACTGGGCGTTGAGGGCGACAGCTCAGACACCGTCAGCGCGGTCATCAAGGCAACGCGTAAAGGTGGCAACATCGCACTAATTGGTGACTTCTTCTTCAATACCAACAACTTCCCAATTGGAATGTTGATGGAAAAAGCCATTACTTTGCGCGGCGGGCAGCTCTACGCCGAGAAGGTAAGAAGCTTGTTTCTCCCTCTGTGATATGACACAAGGAGATATGCAGAGAAGAAAGCACCGCTAACTTTTATTGTGTGAAACTTCTAGTACTTCCCATACCTCCTAGACCTCGTTGTCGAAGGAAAGTACGATCCCTCGTTTGTATTTACGCACGAAGGTAAGTCAGAATTGAGCTTAGTGCTCTCTCCCCCTCCTTATTTTCTCCTTAACCTCTTCAACTAACTTTTCTTCTCCAGACAAATTCGAAAACATCGCACAGAGTTACGACGCGTTCTTCAACCACAAAGTGCCCGGAGGAATGAAAGTGTGCCTCGCGACTGCCTTTGGCCGCTCACAGGAATAAAGCCGGGATAGACAGGGAACCTGTCACATAGTATTTATTGCTAGAGCACCGAGTAAAGCTTACCATTCGTATGAACCGCTTCATTCCTTAGTAGCATAAGCGTGTACAGAACGAGAGAAGAGGTTTTCTGGCTATTACGGTAAAGCCAATGTCTTGACAGATATAGTAATCAGTCCTCGGGAGAGATACTATAAAGACTGCAAAGAGATTGCACTCGTAGCACGGAGTTCTTACCGTAGAAGAGTATCACGAACGAAATATCTTAAAGTTCTGCCGATGTAAGCCCTTCTCGTGTGCTGCAGATTCTGTCAATCTGGTTGATATGAAACACTGCATGGACTTCAGTTTGAACCAAGCTGCTATAGTTCAGCCGAAATTGGAAGATTAATCAATATGTTTAATATTTGCAGAGTATGCAAAAAATGGAATGCAAAGCAAGTGAAAGAATTGTCTCTTGTCTAGATCACGTATTAGTCCCATTAACCACAGCAAAATCACCCAAAGTTTTGGCCTCCGCCACTACCACCAAGCCCTGTACTGATCCTTGAGAGAAGACAAACTTGAAGAACGTGTGCATAATATCCACAATTCTCGTCAACGCCTGCCTCCCGTCGATAGTGCCCACTAAGGGTGCTAGAATCTCCTTAGTGCTGGCGTTGGCAATGCCCCAAGTCTCCAGTAAAAGTGGGTAGTCGGAAAACGAGTAATGCATACTGTCCGCCAACTGTAGCTGTAGTCTCCAGCCTACTAGGTTCTTCCAGGCCGCGGCCCAGTTTGTCGCCGCTAAGGACTGATTGTGAGGTGAACTCGTGAAGAGAATAAACGGTTTCGTGGTGGTGTGTGAGAGAGGGGGTCCGTAGATAGCGCCGTCAAAATCTGCCCCACCCAGGAAGCGTGTGTTGTTGACGATGCTTGCTAGCGAAGCTGCGCCGCCGAGTGAATGGCCGAAGATAGCTACTTCTGAGGTATTCAATTGGATGTTTGGATGAGCCTGGGCAAAGGCAGGCGAGGAAAGTGTGTTGAGCACGAAATTCAGGTCCGTCACGCGCACGTCGACTGCTGCGGTCGCTGTTTCGTCGTCGTCTATGTCCTCGGTGTCTGCGTACTGGATCGAACCGTCGGCCAAGGTCAGTACATCGACTTGGCCGGGTGCTTCCACTGTGATGACGTTGTAACCCTGAGACGCGAGGTTGGTGCATTGAATATGGTAGAATTGGCGAGACGTGCCGAGAGCGGGCGAGAAGAGAATGACCGGGTAGTCACTTTGGCATGCTGGCACCGGAGTACAAAGTGAGAGTTCGGTTTGGGTGAATGTGTTGTTAAGAGATATTGAGGCGTTAATGAAAGGCAGGCCTTCTTCCCAGTACGTAGCTGTCGCGTTGACCATGTACGACTGGATCGTGTGATGACATGTGGCTGCCAGACCTGCTGGACTTATCACCGATATTGGTATGATCCGTTCAGATGCATTGGTATATGGGTCTCGGCGAGTCTTGTCAACGAGCTCCACGTCGATCAGCGAGACGCCGTATGGACCACTGGGCTGAGGGATTATGAACGTGGCCAAGGCTCCTGCAGCCAGCATTAAAAGGGTAGGGACGGCTGAATGCATCTTGATGCGAATGTGTCGTCAAGGCCACGATGATACTTCAACAACTCTAAAGGCGACGTAAACGTCGTCCCTGGGAAGACGTCCTTTAGTACTCGAGTATTCTTCAATATTGGATGTGGCTTGTGGATGGATATTGCTTTTGGTAGACCAATAGTGTACTTGCGTCCCTATTAGGTAGTCAAAGATACAGTCTAGTGGTCATTTACTGGCTTGGACTAAATATCCATCTTCAATCTTGCACAGACTACGCTTCTTGGTTTTCTTTTGTCCCGTAGCCAAGACGTCATTTTCAGCACGGACGGGGCACATTATATTGAGGCTGTGAGCTGGGCCAGGAACGCGAAATCGTGAAGTTTAGGCCGTTGGTATTGGTTTATTGCCAGGGTTTGATTGAGGAAACTCCGGAAGCATCGAATGGATCACGATTGGACCCTAGTTTTGGAAGGGGGAAGTATCAGACTCATGCGATGCGGCTGATACTCGTACCTGATAACAGATACGCTTCGATGCGTCTCCGGTAGCGCGGGTATGACATGGTGCACAGTCCAGCATGACGACCCCACACTCCCGATATTTGAGTGTGCAATGCCACTAGCGAACTTATTCCAGGTTGCCCAGGGATATGAGGCTAGATGGTCCTAGTAATTAATTTTGGGTTGCTGTCGCTGTTCAACAACACCCACCGTTCAAGACAAGCTGCAATCCACGCTCGTGTTCGTTAGGCTTCTCAAGTCATTTATTGTCAGAGTGTTTTTGTGGCTTGTCCTTCTGCACTAGGGGATTATGGCGGCCAAGTGTTCATTGAGTAGCAAATCCCAAGAAAACCCCATACTCCAGTTCTGCCTGTAACTCCGTGGGCTATCTGTATATGCGTGCCATGAAAGTGAACTTTTGCAGAAACCTCCCAAGCCACGAAGCTGAGCTGGGATTTTCGTGGTGAGCCTGATACTCACAATCGCCCATGAAAGGTGCCATCGGTGGAGCTGCAAGCCACCGATATGAACATATTTGGTGCTTTCAACGAGATGCACCAAGGTATGGCTCACGATGCCATGGCTTTGCGAACTGCCCACAATTGAGTAAATTTGCTCAACGATGATATCTGCTACCACGCCGCAAAGCCTGCATCCGCACGGTTGGGCCAATTCCTAGACAATTAGGCACAAGTCTGGTAGAAGTCCTGTACAACCTGGTGATCGCATTTATGACTGCACCACAATGTCCTGTGCTGGTAAAGTCCCATTGACTAGATAGCTGTCAATCACTGCTGCTGCCTCACCACCTAATAAAAGACTGCTATGTCCATCACCATTCCTCGTGACCAACACTGCGCTTGGGATTTGAGTTTGCAGATTCTGGGCCCAGACGTATGAAGTTTCTGGGTCATGGTTGGAATTGACCAGCAAGATCGGAGGAGCCAGCTTCATTGCTGTCTGGTTTAGGACGTGCGGCGGGTTTACGACTGCAGCTGGCCAGCCAATACACCGTGTTTGGTATTGATAGCTTTGAGAAGCACCTTTGGTGTGAGGTGCAATGGCGCTTCCGAGCTGCTGCTTGTAAATATTCTGTGCAAAAGTCGTGGTACTATGGTCCCAGTCTAGACAACCGACGGCGAGACCTTGCCAAACTGTCGAATTCTTCCCAATACTGGCCATCGCGGAGGATAGCGCCGTGGCATTGCCATTGAGTGTCTCGTTCAGGGCGATGCCAAGTCCCAGCCATCCAGCACGCGAGAATGCGGTGGCGTACTTATACGTCAAGAAGTTGTTACCTTGGACGTTGAAGCGAATATCTTCCCCTGTCACATCGGGAAAACATGTGCCTGCAGAAGCCGTATCTGCTGTGGGAAGGCAGCCGGCTGCGGGTATTGGTGTCTTATCTGCCTTTGCAACGAGGTCGTCAAATATCTGTGCCACGTTCTGACCATGGAACGCACAAGTTTGATTTTGATTGCACCAGTCGAAGAAGCGATCGAGTTCGTTTTCATAGGTGGAAGATTCAGCCGTCAGAATGTAAACCTCCGAAGGTGAATGGTCCGCATTTCCATCAAGTGCCATGGCTCGAATATTGCCCGGGTACAGCTCCGCATATTGCGCACCGATCTGGGTTCCATAAGATACACCGAGCCAGTTGAGCTTGCCATCATTCAATGCAATGCGTATCGCTTCCATGTCTTTCGCAACACTGGTGGTGTCAATATGATTGAACACCCCGCCACTAAGGTCCAGACAGCTCTGTCCAAAAGCTTTGTTGTGCTTGACCATTTCTTCAAACTCGGCCTCGTTCTGTGGGAAGAGTGATTGCTTCTGATTCCACAGATCAGGATCGCATGAAATAGGGCTGCTGATGCCAACACCGCGGGGATCAGGACAGATAATGTCAAAGTGCTCAGTGATGGCCTTGCTGAACACGGCAATGCCCGCAGCCTGGTATTCGCAGAACTCCGTCGCTGGTGCGCCAGGCCCGCCAGGGTTGAAGAATAGACTACCAACTCTGCTTGAGCTACTTCCTGTGGCTTTGACCCTGCTGATGCCCAAGGTGATTTGTTCCCCGTCTGGCTGGGACCAATCGAGGGGCACCTGGATCTGACCACAGTCTAGATTCGCAGGGTCGTTGGTGGTGCAATTGGCCCATTGGATCTGGAAGAGGGTGGTCCCATTCGATACGCCCTTGTTGTAGCTAACAGATGCTGCATTGCCTACGACAAAGAGCAAAGTGGTAAGGACGAATGTCCGCATAATGTGGTGGTGGCAGTTGTGCAAAAGAAGATGGTGGAGGAGAAACGAAGAAACGGACCAGCTGGTACTAGGGCAAAAGCTCTTTACCTTGCATCTCGGGAAAGGCAAGGGACGAACACCTATGCACGCTCTCAAATATTTCCTCTGGGAAGCTAAGGGCGAACGTGGCGCATTCAAATATCAGTATTCATCGAGAAGAAAGGTTATCCCGCCCGGTTAAGGCGTTGGCCAAGTGGATCGACAGTCGATATAAATATACTTTTGGCTGGTGAAAGCAAGGTACACGGGCAATATAACTTACCTAGTGGACAGAGTGAACCTTCCAAGGAACATGAAACATTATGCTGCTTACTCCTTTTAATCTAGTTCATCTGAAATAGCCAACACAGGCCACATTTTCTATGTATGCTAGGCCACTTAGGTGCATGAAAAGGCCAGAGCTCTAAGCTATTACCAGATATAGGAAATGGAAGAACGAGGTATCGAAGACGCTACCAATGAGTGGACCGAGCGTGATCTAATGCATTCCGGCAATGCTCCACCGTACTACGTCTAAATAGTCGTGCGTGACCTCTGAAAAGTCCGCATCCGAGATGATTGTATACGAATCCAGGCCAAAAGGTGCGTTGGAAGGTGAGAGGTATATTCCTGTTGGCGATCTCGGGCGGAGTAAGTTATTAATGCATGCTGGGCTGTGATCAAGGCTTTGCATGGTCTTCAGAAGCAGCAATGGAAACTTGCCGGATAAACTGCGGCTTGGAGGGCGCAGTTGCAATTGCACCTGACACAGTGTCTGACCGTGTAAACAATGACGTGATTTCTTCGATGCTTGTTTTGTACGCCGTTTCTCACTTTCGATGCCTACCGTCTGCTCAGCATTGCGTCCACGTTAAAGAGTGTCCCATGTCGACCCCTGGCAACCTTGTCACCAGACTGTCGTCGAAGCCCTTCCCATGACGACCGCGTTTCCATATCCTGCACCTTCGACCTCAATGGACCTCGGGGACAAGCGAGCGTTAACATCTACAATCGATGGCAGCTGAACACGTTTATCGATGAAATCTCATCCATAACTTCAAACTTGGATATCGTGATCGGTCGTGTTCAAATAATTAGCTATCGACTCTGTGAGCTTTGTAAAGGAGTGTGCAGACATGCACCCCAAACACGAGAAAGAGAAAGGTCTATCAACCACGCGATTATAAGTCTTTCCGACATCGAAGTACCGCACTGCTTGCGGAAAAACGTGTCCGTCTGGTCGCCTCTTGCCAGCTGCATGCAGACGGTCGTTTTTGCAATTATTCCACATCTTTCATGTTCCAAGAGGCTGGCCAAGCTGTTCCGCCAGGCAATTTTGGCAGTTCTCGAGCATGCCTTCGAAGCTCGACATTGAGCCAAGCGAGTAGTGTCAGCATGTTTGGCACCAGGCAGGTATCCGACGGTAGTGCGCATGTGCTCCTATGACGCCCGTCTTGTCGGCCATATCGAGTGCAGGAAAGGGAAGAGCTGCACAAGGAACTACTTGGACACGCAAGGCAATACAAGATATGTGCTCAGTACCGAATGGCAGATTGGTGACAACTTGAGCGATCGGGACAACGTCCTCAAGTCGGTATCCTATTTAGTGGAAGTCAAGCAACTGAAATGGGGCTGAATGCTGAGAGCAATTCATACCAGTGGATCGCGGCGCCTCAGCCATATAAACGTCGTTGGAATCAGTCAAGACCTCTCCCAGTCTGGAGGGCCTGTATCCACCTCTTCTCAGAAGGAAAGAAGACTTGCCCTCGAAATCATGCTACCCTAGGTGCGTGCCCACGCGGTTCTGAGATCCCTCTCGCGCATCCTGTCGTCAAGAGACTGTTCACGGTGTAGTCAGTCATCTAGATACAAGCAGATTCATCTCTCTTCACCACTGTGAATTCAACGCCATACTCCAGCTTTGAGATCCCTTGATGATCGCCCACGCAGCGTACCAAGTGATCGACAAAACTGCATTTGTGAAATCGAGACTTCCATACGGCTTTTTGAGCCTATCATGTACAAAGGCAAATGCCTGGAAACATGGATCAGGAGACTGACCCTGGCGGTATCTTCGACCAACAAGGATGAAGTTGCTAATATGGCCAGTGAATGTCCTCAGGTATGTCTCTCGCGATCCTGTTCTCACCATTTAGCCGTTCAGTCCGGGATAGCCGCAATTGCCGGACGGCTGGGGTCGTCGGTTAGCGGTAAGCACTCTTCGCCCAAAAACCCTGGAGATGAGGGCAGAGGAAGCGTAGTCGTGGGTTCAATTAGAGTACGTGCTCGGCGTTCTCTGGACCCCAGCTGCTAACGTCCTGGCAGATCATATCGTCTTTAGTCGATGTCCGCGATTGTCCGCCCTCGATCACGATCATGCTGTTTGATGATTCGAGCCCAAGCAGGGGCCTGAACTACTCCGCCGATCACCGCGCACGCGACGACACTCAGATACGTCAGATATGCCGCTCGGCAAGGCCCATCCTGCCCACATCAGGTTGCTGATCGTCGAGAACAACTACGAGTGGATAGATGTTTGAGACTCGGAGTAGACGGAGAAAGCGGTCAAAGGAGTTTGCTCATCTGAGGTTGCTTGCGGGGGTTCAAGGTGCATTGCCTGGTGCTAATCTACAATCCAAAACGTAGAGCCAGCTGCACACCCCAGTATAAGTGTCGAGTCCCCAAAAGATGCCGAAATTTGAGGGCGGATTATCTTTCGACGGCAAAGATGACTGCACGCTCTGTAATCCCAGGCACTCTCCACCTCGTGGACTTGCAGCGTACTCTGGCTGTGAAGCATGCAGAAGGGAACCTCGCTGATGTGGTCTTGGTGCCTGCGCCGTCCAATGACCCAGACGACCCATTGAACTGGTCTCCACGACGCAAGTTACTCTCCACGGTCTCACTGTGTGTGTATCTTTTGATGATTGGACTGGCGGTATCCTGTGTTTACTCAATTATCGTGCCGATCTCCGAAGACACAGGTCTGACAGTTGCTGGTATTATCCCAACCATTGGGGCACTGAAAGACTCTAACGTATGGGCTAGATCTCAATTCTGGAACTGGCTACCAATTTCTGTTGATGGGATGGGGCTGCTTGCTATGGTAAAACTCTACACCAAACGGCAATCTGATAATCAGCATTGAAGACTAATACCTTTCAATTAGGCAACCTACGGCGCAAACGTTTGGCAAACGACCTGTCTACCTCCTTTCACTGCTGCTGTCCATCGTAGGAGACATTCCCTGCCGAAGATTGGAGAAGCACAAGACTAAACATTGACGCAGGGTATCACCGTATCGGTGCCATATGTGAGGACTGCAGGCTCTTGGTGGGCCCTCAAAGTTCTTCAAGGACTTTTGGCCGCCCCGAGTGAGTCTCTCGCGGAGATTTCGATAGCCGATGTGTACTTCTCTCACGAGAGAGGGACATATTTGGCCGTATACGCTTTGACTTTGTACACGGCTGGCTTCCTTGCCCCCGTGTTCTCTGGCTTCATCAACGATGGAATGGGTTGGGCATGGGTGCAGGTAGGCAATGCTGGCAGTCATGTCTGGAAAATGCCGTTGACGAGTGACAGTACTGGTGCGCCATCTGGCTTGCGATCGGGTTTGTATTCTGTTTCTTTTTCTTGGAAGAGACCAACTACAACCGACACTCGATCCTCAATGATGAAGCCCAATTGGCCGAGGCTGCGACTCATACGCGCCCTGACGAAGAGGACAAAGCCTACAACGATAAGCCTGCCATCGTCGAAGAAAACTATACGACCCAAGTGCAGAGCCAGACCCAATATCAAAAGAAGAGCTACATGGCTAAGCTCAAGGTCTTCGACAAAAGGAGGCCTGTGCAGCATTTCTTGTTCGGCGTGGTGCGCCCACTCAAGCTCATGACATTTCCAGTCATTGCCTATTGCGGTTTCAACTATGGCGCTTCCCTGGTCTGGTATAACGTCCTGAACGCGACTTCGTCTCTTATTCTCAGCGGTCCGCCCTACAATTTCGCCCCGTAAGTCTGTTCTGCCCCATCGGGACTCTTCACTGACCAGAATTTGAAGTTCCATGGTGGGATTGACATATTTCTCACCCATCATCGGAACCTGCATTGGCTCTTTTATCTCTGGGAAGCTGGGTGACCGACTGGTTCTACGACTTGCCCGTCGCAACAAGGGCATTTGGGAGTCCGAGCAACGTCTGTGGCTTTACCTCCTGCTTGTTGTTGCCGTGCCATGGTCTTTGATCCAGTGGGGAGTGGGCGCGGCTCATGGTATCCACTGGTTCGGCCTCGTCTTTGCGATGGGAGTCACCGGTGTGGCTTGCTCAGTGGGAGCACACTTGGCAATATCGTACTGCATAGATACCTACAAGGACCTGGGTGCAGATGCCATTGTCAGCGTTATATGCATTCGAAACACTATGAGCTTCGCGGTTGGATATGGTGTGACCCCGTGGGTTGTCAACTTGGGGTACCAGAATGCTTTTCTGGTGGCAGCATTCGCAGGTCTTGCACAAGTCCTCACTTTCCTCATCTTTATCAAATGGGGTTCCAGAATGAGGGCGGCATCTGCTGAACGATATCGCCAGGAGGTTCAAAGGGCGGAGAAGTTGGGCACCGCACATTAGACTTCGTACGATTCCGCAGAATATCTTGATTAGCTGCTAAAAGGGCTCCCGCGGCAAGAAGCGCTCAAACGTGTAGAAGAAGCATCCTTATTCAAGGTCGTCATCAACATCAGTAGTCAGAACAAGCACTTGATTGACAGTTCGCAAATGCCAACATCGGACCTAGCTTCCGGTCCTTGCCGTCCTTACCGTTCCTGCCGTGATCCTCGGCACAAACACGTTGTTGCAACTATTTCTCCGCATTCTAGTACGTCTGGAGACTGAACGCTCGCACCCAGAAAGAATTCGCTTGTTGGGCGTCTCCTCCGCACCGTACTGTATCATTACGTTTCCGTCTTCTCGGAGTCCTGGCGTGATGCTTCTCAGTCCCTTTGCTTTGTGCGATGTCACGAAAAGAGGCCCAGCATTGGAACGAGACCTGACGTGCCCGAACACCTCTGGACAGCCTTGCAGCACCTTTTCACACTAAACAGTAATATTGACGGTCAATTTACCAACTATGACACCGCATATCATCAAAAGGCAGCCGATCAGCTGTGAGAATTGCCGCAACCGTAAGATCAAATGCACAGGAGGTCGAGCGCCATGTGAATCGTGCGTGCGCAGAGGCTTTGGGGCTAGTTGTTATTTTGTACGCTCAGCCGGTCCTTCACGCGACAGCACGCTTTACGAAGATCTCGTCGACAGAATTGCAGGCCTCGAGTTGCTACTAAGGCAGCATATCAATGTGGATGTTCCCTGCCACAGCAACACAATTTCCCACACTCCGACGAGAGGCTCAAGCGATGCATCAACCTCGTCAAATGTCGCCGCGTCCGCAGATCAGAGCGTTTCGATGTCGACCTTTCCATTGACAGGCTCCTTGCTCAAGTCACGAGGTGGATATGTTCGCTTTCTTGCCCATACGGAGCACTTCAGTTCCGAGGATATGGCAGCCTTTATGCATATCGAAAGTCCCACGTCGCCTGCAAATTCGATTGCCTTTCCATTTTCTGGCGAGCCTCTGATTCCACGACAAGCTTTACTGGAGCTTTTGCCTTCTAAACGCCAATGTGACGAGTTGATGCAAAGATACTTCAACGTCTTCTCACCAGTAAGTAGCTAGGGCGACCCCAGTTGGTGATTGGCTGACTGTCGTGTAGCTTTTTCATATCCTTCACGATCCAACTTTGCATACCGATTATGCCGAATTTTGCAAATCTCCTGGACAAGTCCCACTCGCATTCCTGGCGTTACTTTTTGTCATTCTTGCCATTGCTATCCTTACTTTGGAGAACGATGATCCTTTGCTGGAAGAGCTCAGCCGTGAAGGCACTAGCATATCAAGGATTCGCAGCATTGCTTCCAGATATCGTCAAGCTGCCATAAAATGCCTGTCAGCGGATCAATTCATGCTGCAGCACAATCTTTACACCGTCAAAGCACTGTTATTGTTGATCTACGCCATGTCCCACACTGATGGACCAACTTGGCCCTTACTTGGTCTGACCTTGCACATCGCTACAGCCATTGGCTGCCACATTGATCCCAGGCTGTTGGACGTCGGCTCCGTCGAAGTCGAGGAGAGACGCCGCTGTTGGGCAGGCTTGAAGATGCTATATCAAAATCAGGCAACGTGCATGGGCAATCTTCTGCCAAATCCAGTCTCCGCTGATGTTGACTTGCCGGCTGACGTGAACGACGACGAGATCACGGAGGATGGTGTACACATCCCCAGTATTGGTCCCTATTCCACAAGGCCGCCAACACAGATGACCTACATGCTGTACAAGTTCCGACTTTACAAAGTTGCAACTAGAGTCTGCCACGCCACGTTGAATTTCCTACCGTTGCAGAGTCCACTGTTACGATCCCTGGATGCCAGAATTGCACAAGAACAGACTGAACATACCAGGAGGTTTTTCAACTTTCCGGACTTGCCACTTCATCATAGAGCAAATATGGAAATCCTCAAAAATTATACGAACCAGTTGTATCTCATCCTACACCGACCATACTTGAAAAGCTCCTGCTTACGACTCCACACATCAGAAGCGGTCGACGTTGAGTTATTGAAAAGGAGTAGGGATCAATGCAAGGATGCGGCTATGGCGATTCTGGACAGCCATCAACAACTCTATGAGAATGCTGGATTCCGCAAATATGACTGGTATGTTTATCGCCTGGGTAGCTTCAACGCCTTCCTGGGCGCATCCACACTCGTTGTGTTGCTGCTTGATCCGCAGCTCTTGCAGCTCAGCCTCGAAGAGTATTCATTCATCTTGGGTATGGTCCAAGGCTGCACTCAACGACTTGAAGCAATGGCGGAAAGAAGTGAAGTGTGCGCGAAAGCGTCGCCAATCCTTCGTCGCATTCTTGAAAAGGCGGAGCAGCAGGCAACGGGACGTAATAGCCGGGAACAGAACATGCTGGGAACAACGGCCATCGAAATTGCCTTTGGGGTGGTCCAGGAGCCAGGGTTGACAGCCTCTTCCATCACACCACCTGTTCACGATCTTACCTCAGCCGTGGACCTTGACGGCTGGACCATGCACCCAGAACTGAATGCAATCATGAGTCACTTCCCTCCCGAACAGTGGCTTGCCCCATCAGCATTCAATTGGGACCGTTGCTGGAGTCCGAGTGTCGTGCAGGCAAGCACATTAACAATGTAGCACCATCCACCTTCTCAACCGCAGTCTCCTGGTCGCCATCTTGTACACACTCCGGACGATGAAGTAGGGACGAGCTATCTGTAGGTCAGTACTTTCCAGTAGACTGGCGTGGTCCAGAGTCGCACGACTGTCAGGCAGATTCATAGAGGAGCCCGGGAATAACAGGTTTCGGAGGAGTCATTCCGGCTTGAGCACTTTGTGCAAAGGGAAGGTGGCTCGTAATTGTGTAAATGAATGCAATCGCTGCAATCCAACAGATGCAATCAAAAGGCCCAGAAATGCACCACTGCGAGGAGCAAATTGGATCGACCCTATTGGCGAGACTTGAGTGATGAAGGCAGCCAAAGGAAAGATCAGGTCAAGGCGCATGCTGCACACGAGCGTCGCGTAGTCGGTCTACCTTCCCAAAGTGATCTGCGCGTTTTCCTGGGGGCGTTCATGCAAACGTTCTTCACCTGCCGTCCTTCAACGGCCTGCCTCAGGTGCATCTAGCTTCGCCGGATTCATGCGCCGTACCGGCTATTGCCACAAGGACCCTGACGTGTATCTTCGACACAACCTGACCATTCTATCACAGCACTGCCCGCATTGTCTTTTGACTAAGGAAATGAGTGTGACATCAATGGGCGGTGGTGTCGAACTTGAGAAATGCAGCGGAGTTTATCCGCTTAGAAAATTAGCGAGCAGGATCGGCTTTTCGCTCAAGGAGACCGTAGCGTGAACTTTACGTCCCTCACATAGAGGACTTCCTCGGTACGTTACCAGGTCTCAGGTATATTCGATAAGGCATTTATAAGCCTAAAAACTTACTACCCATAATATAGACTTAAGCTCAAACAAGGACTTAAGTCCGTCTGATCAACTCGCAAGTCATGAGTATCTCAGTCAACAAGTCGATAGGGCCATGGCGACAAATCTATCGTTTCTTCGGCACTGACGAGATCAACTACGTCTACATGAAAGATGGCGAGAAGCTCCTTTCGAAACTCGGAAGTTTGGGTCAGCATCAGGTATACTTCTGGGCGCACAGGCGTTGGGGTATTTCATCAAGAGCAACAATCGATTTGGAAATGAAGCTCCTCACCACTAGAAAGAAGACGAGATGTGATTAGAGATTAGGCATACATTGTTTTTGGATTTTCTATGGAAATCAACGACATCGATGGGCTTGTTCAGGTCTCCTCCCTCAGCCAAAGCGTCCTGGGGACGTCCTGCAAGCCTATCTCAGCATGAAATGCAAAAAGGAAAGCACTCCAACAAACATGTCTGCCAGCTCAAGAAGCGGCCAGGATCTCTGTCCAACACCCCAAAAATGGTTCGCAGTTCACCTTTCTCACCGCAGGCCTGTACCTGTCCCCGTTCAATCCCGACCACGAACTGGCCGCGGACGTCCATTCGTTCACACCAAAAACTTTTCCTTCTCTGGCTCTGCAATATCAAAAACGGCATCATTGCGTTTCTGAGGTGCCACCAGCAGTTTGTGTGCCTCGCTTGGTGGCTGGATCAGGGCTGAGTCAGTCCAAGAGCAGGGCATTCCCATCGCATAACAAATTTTGCAGCCGTCGTTGTTCTGCTTCAAGCATTTGGTCTGGGTCCCCTGACTGACACAAAAGTCACATTTCGTGCGGAGATTCCGGCCCATCTGATCGAGTGCTGAGCCTTTATAGGTCCCCACATTTTGTAAGCCTGCCGCGATCATTGGATTCTTCAGAATTGAAAAGTTGACAACCGAAGCTCGCGCAATCTTTCGAGACTCTGGAGGCACAAGCCGAAGCACGTTCTGAGAACGATCTATGATCACTTCCTTGATTCGTGCCTTGCCAAAGTCATCCATCCATGGCCAATCTTTGTCGACGTATTCATGCTGGAAGAAGTGCTCAAGCGCTCGAGCAGTGATGTAGCTCTCCAGTATTCCACGGACTTTGCCTGGCCCAGTGATAGTCTTTGAGTTCCCTCCTCGCGTGTCGAGGCTCACAGTACCGCTGCCCGTCTGGAAAACTAACACATTGTATCGCTGAACATACATTGATTTCCAGCTCCCGTTCTCGGTTTGCCAGTCCAGTCTGAAGCCAAGCTTGTTAGCTTCCGCCCAGTCGTCCATAGGACCGAGGACAGGTACGCGTGCCCAAGGGCATGGATGACTGCCATTTTCGTAGATCTCAAAAGCCGGATACACCAAAGTGCCGACAGGTGGGCCATCAGCTGCAGGTATCACGATCGAGAAGACGGCGCCACCCTGACTGTACCGCATTGCCATACCTAGCACTAGCTTTCCGGCAGCAGGTCTCTTGAGATCTCTCTGTGTAATTCGAACAGGAGATCGAGTATAGACACTGACTTTTCCCGATGGTGCTTTTGTTTTCACCCACAAGACCTTGTCACCTGTTGTCATTTCCAGTGAGGGCATTGAGCGATTCAGCCCGTCCGAAGCTCCGAAGGAACTGTGGCCGACGTATGATGTCCAGCCGACTTTGCGGAAAATGCCTAGCATCATTCGAGAAAGGACTGTGGCATATTCTTTCGTAGAATACATTCTGATTGCCTCTTCCTTCTGAATGGCCTTTGCTTCGAATTCTAGAAGCGTCGAATGAAAGGTGTTGAACAGGCAAAAATGAAATTCTTCCACCCATTTGAGTCTGTAATCTTCTTCGCCGACCCAAAGCACCACTGCTTTCGTGTCGTTCGCGTGTGTGACATTCTTGACCTCATAGTGATATGTCCACTTTGTCTTGCAAGATTGGTCGTGCTCCTTCATACGCCTCGGAATGTTGTTGCTTGAGCCATCATAGACCTTTGAGAGGTGTCCACGAAACTTTGATCCTCTGCTGAAGTTCTTGTATTCGATCTTGTAGATTCCGGTCAGAGGTCCGCAAGTTGTCGCATCTTGGGCGGTAGACATGAGGGTATCGAGACTGAAGTTTCCGCTGTCATAGAGCTTGACCAAGCCGGCTTTGTCAGTCCCTGCATAGATATAGTCGACCAATTCTGATTTCTTCTGCGGATCGTGTAGAACTTCAGATAGGTCATTATCGAGAGTCAGCAGATTACCATCGAGCTGTTGCATGCCATCCGCCCATGCCTCGATCAAGCTTCGATACAAAGAGTCCTTTGAGTTGGATTGAACCGGGACGGAGATTTCTTTGGGCAGGCTGGCTTCGACGGTAATGACCATTCTGCAATTGACCCTGCCGAACTGGAGGGCCCAAGCAGGGACTACACCACGTCGACCGTTGTCGACTTGCACCTCAATCCATGGCTCAAACTTTTTACCAGGCCTCTCTTTCTGAATGAGATTGCCCATCTTGTTCCGTGGATGCGCGAGCCGAATGACTTGACCTTCGTCGCCTTTCTTCAACACCAGTTCACCATCGGAAGTGTTACCATTGAAAGCGTATTGGCAGCGGAAGGGGAAACCTTCTGGCCAGACACACACATATGGATCCCAAGGTAGAACAGCTGTCACTGTGGTCCAATCTCCTGGTTTAGGATTCTCGGCGGGCATTTCGATCCTCAGGTATTTTCTGTTGGGGTCGTAGTCGAGGATTTTGCCCTTGATTCCGACACGGAGAGGATGTTTCGGTTGCGTAAAACCTTTCTCTGGGTGTTTGGAGAAGTCGCATTCTTGAATACATTGATAGATCATGCCTTGAGGGAAATTTCGAGTAAAGATTTCGGAGCTGGTGCTTTGCTGCTGAGCAGGCATGTTTCCAGGACTTCCCGGCATCTGATGATCAAGCTGTTAGTCAAGAACTTGTAGAGAAGCAACGATTGTATGCATACCTTGACGACACACGAGATAGTCAGTGAGAGACCAAGATCGAGAAACAATTGGCAGGGCTGGGGGTTCCGTATGAACGAAACAGTATGGAGAAAGAAAGGTTTACTGAGGGAGAAATGGGCACCTACTTATAGTCCTGGGGGTCAGGCAATGATTCACGCAAAAGGTATTGTATTGAATGATTGCATTCATCAAACTACCATTGTATTGACTGATTGCGATTGTTCCGATGGTTTGCGCGTGTTTCCAAGGCGTGACGAGGGTAGTTTCAGTCATTGAATACCATTGTATGACTGTTTCCATTCATACCTCAGACATTGTATTGACTGATTGCGATTGTCCCGACGGTTTGCGCGTGTTTTCAAGGCGGGACAAGGGTAGTTTCAGTCA
>KN846951.1:9722418-9905653 GCA_000835395.1 Exophiala sideris | reverse complement strand
GGTTTGCGCGTGTTTCCAAGGCGTGACGAGGGTAGTTTCAGTCATTGAATACCATTGTATGACTGTTTCCATTCATACCTCAGACATTGTATTGACTGATTGCGATTGTCCCGACGGTTTGCGCGTGTTTTCAAGGCGGGACAAGGGTAGTTTCAGTCAATGAATGACATTGTAATCACCTTGCTTGTCACTCTGTTGAGGGATCGGAGTCATCAACCTGAGGCGAGAAAGCCTATTGACTGAAATTAGTGAATACTTGTCAAACATACAGCGTGCAGTACCACTCTTCCACAGGATGGATAGCCTGGCGGGTGAATGATGCCAGTGATGCTAAATGCACCGCCGTCCTGAACGAATAGGCTTGCATGACTCCCCTGAGGAATACCAAGAATATTCGTGGCAGATGTATGCACACCTGATATGCCGCAGCTGCCCACCTGGAACCAATCAATTTCTTCGAAAAGTTCCAAGGGTCGATCAAAGCCCACGTCCTGGTGCGGCGCCATCAAGAGGTAGAAGCTCAGAACCAGCGCAGACTTGAACAGTGCGGCCACGGCGTGTACGCTGATCACGTCCGATACTCTTCGGTGGAAGAGTAGTTTGAAGACTTGTGCGGCATGCAGGACTGCCCTTCGAGCTGTGGGTGTGCATGTCCAGATAGCAATCGCGTCCAGAGCACGACTGACAGCAGTAGAGCCGTTCATACCTGCAGCCTCTTCAAAGAGACGCATATTAGCAGTCAGCATCATGCAGGACATATGCCACGAGATGACGCCATTGATGTCGGCCTTCTTGAGTGGATCTGCACTAGTCGATGGCAAACCTGCGAGACGAGAAAGGAGCTGCGAATCTTTGGGGTTGTTTCTGTATAGGCGCCATGGTTCCAACACCTGGTCGGTCCTTTGTCGCTCAGTAGACACGACCAAGCGATGATTAGCTTCGTAAATTTGGTGTTGATGCAATGTCAACAGTGCGGGCAGCGCTGACAGTTCTAGACCTTCAGGTAATGTTTCGAACGAAGTGCCAATGTAGGGCGTATGGACCTGTTGATTCTTCTGCCTGAGTTGCATCCAGCTCGAACATGTGCTCGCATGGAACTGTCTGTTGTCTGCAGGAGGCAATATCTGAAGGGTTTCTGAACGGATCATTGGCGAAGTTAAAAAGTAGCTTGCGAACCAGTCGTCAATTTCGACAAGGCCCACGATGAGTCTGCTTGACCGTCAGAGCTTCGTAAGTTTAGGTCGACTTGCACTTACCGCTTGACGCACTCGATTCTGCTCCAAGCATGCCATCGTGCCTCATCGTCCACAATCCCGTCCAACACCTCACCTACGATATGATCTCTGTTCGCGGAGAATAGTCCATGCCATTGGGCAATCTGAGAATCTTAGCTATGCATCTTGGCGAAAGACGAAAACCTACGGAGATAAGATTCACGTAAAGCGTTTCAGCTTGTGCCATGCGGCGAGAATTTTGCTGCCAGCGGTCAGATGGCGTTGAGGCAGTAGACTGGTAGCTGAGCACTCACCCCGGTGATGGAGGCCAAGTTCAACGCCAGAAGCCCAGTAGCCAGTAAATTCAGTTGTGCAACTAAAGAGCCCTTCCTAGCTGCGGTGGACTGTAACTCTGAAGATATGAGTTGGATGACCATCTGAACGGTAAAAGTCAGCCGGGTGCCAGCTCACGCCGTAAAGCTTGAAGATATGACAATACATACTGGAAACGTGTCCGACACAAGCTTTGTGGCACTGGGCGTGCCGAGTATGCTGAAGCCAACCAGGCATAGCACGAAAAGCATGGGAAACTCCGCACCTTTTGCTGTGAAGGTGGGTATATGAATACACGGTAGCGTCGGATGAAACTGGTGGAAATAAATCTCTAGAGCGACCTCGCAAGTCTCCGTGGAAGGGAGGATAGCTTCTGCAAAGCTATAGCTTGTTGTACTGCCTGATCTCGAGACGTTGTCAGCAACAGCGGAGCTGCTGGACTGCGGCGAGCAGACTCTCGCGGCCTGGGTCAGACTATTTAGTGTAAGTTGCATTTGTTGGCGGCAGTCGTCAACGAAACCCCATCGTGATACTTGTCGTTGATGTATCTCTGAACCTAACGACTGTGACGCTTCTTTGCAGTAGAGGCTTTTCCTTCCGGATGCTGCCAGATCGTGCCACAGGGTGGGCATAAGGCGTGTGGCTCTGCTCGACCGCGAGTGCCAATGACTTTGAATCTTCTGAAATCTTCTTTCAGAAACTTTGTTGGCAATACAACTTCTTGGACTCTAGCTCTCCTCCACATTGTCCGAAGGAACATAATCTGCGTTGGGCATGCTGAGTTGTGGTTCAGGAACCCAGCTTGGTAGATGTAGACTTGGGAAAAGATCCGGTAAAGGTGTCATCGACAGCGTCGGATCGTATTGGAACAACCAGGAATCTAGCATATCAGTCGAATGACCGAGCTGGAAATCGTCTATCGCCGGTACTGATGGGAGTAGTGAGATGTTTGCCCCGTATGCCATATCTTGCGGCTCACTATCGGTAATGGCAATCCCGGACACAAAGGAGCCCTGCTCGTCGCCAAAACCGCTGGTGGAAAGTGTCACACGATGAACCTTTTGAGTTGAGGGCACATCGCCGGGATCGGTAATGTCAGTAGTGTCCTCGCCGGCCAAACAAGCGTGTGGCATGGGATCAGCGGGAAAGCGTTTCTCTGGAATATGTGAGAGTGCCTCGTTCGTCTGACCAGATTCGGGCAAATCATGTGTCATTGCGAGATCATTCTCCATAGTGTAAACAATATTATCATCTAGCGAAAGCTGGGGTAAGATTTCATTCTCTGGCGAGCACGGGGACCAATTTCCCTTTGCTGCTGTTCAGCTTGTGTGGATAGTGCATCATTGTCGCCTTGTGGGGCGTCCCATGGCTTCGCTGAATCTGCATAATCTTGCTTCGACAAAGCTGCTGTGACTCCCTCGGGATTCTGGTGAATTTTCTAGTGCCGACGAAGGACATCGCTGTGACAACATTTAGTCCCTATGCGGTCAGGAATACAATTCAGAGACAAACCTTCTTAAGATGTATTTCTCAGAAACAGGACATTGATACAAAAGCTTACTGATAGCGCTTAAATTCGTAGAGATATTAGCTCAAGGTTATATTCGTTAGTTATTCCTTATACTATAGTACTTAATTTTATTAATATTAGTAATATTTATTTATACGTAACTTTATTTCATTGCATCGTTGAACTTGCCTTCAATCGTGTATCCTCTGGCCCGCCAATCAGAGTACGCCATTCACGGAATTTACCAACGGTGTAGAGAACAATAATTCCATGTTTTTCTGCTCTCTCTGTCCCATCCAGTCAGAGAGGCTAATAGTGGGAGTGGTGAGAGGCACTTGGTGTCTGCGGCTAGGTCTTTCACATGCGGGACTCTAGCTAGGAGGAGTACCACAAATACGTAGTCAGCGGCAAATCATCGGATAAGGCTGAATATTCCAGGGGCTGCCATATGCGCAGTGGTGCCATGCCACAAGGCTGATTTACTCGATCTGCCACGAGCCCAGGCTTCGATCATTTGATTGGTTCGAGCACCACCGCCCATCAAAGTTTATCAAAACGTGAAAGAATTTTTGACCATTATAATTGCTGCAAGTTCATTGTGTTCGTACGACTGAAATGCTAGCCACAACACTCGCATCATTCGACATGGAGCAAGTACCATGTTTTGGCCTCGATTCTCTTACATGGATGCATCAGACAGCTTGCACTACAAGGCGATTCTGCAGTTCTGCACCCTTGTAACTACCCTTCACGATATCTGCATGTATTTCCAAGATATTAGCATTCATCGCGCAAGTCTTAGCGAAAGTCACCTCAAAGAAAGTGGTTCTGATCGAGAGAAGTCCAACGTGTCTCCGCCATGATACGATCTCCCCTCACTGGAAGACATTTTTGAAATCGTTATTGTTTTGGTGCGGAAACGCAGCCAAACTACCACGGCAGTCTCAGACCCCATCGAAGCTAATCGTGCTATTGGCAGACAGATATTAACTGAGACCTCGACTACGCTGTTCGAGAGCGACATCTAATTGCAGAGGCTCACTTTCCGGTAGGTCACTAAGAGAGGCGTGGTTCGATCAAGACCGTACTATCAGACTTGGATGCAATGTGCTCGGCCCAGCATTATGAAACTCATGGCAATCTTCGTCCATGGCACAGCTTATTGGCTTTTACGCCATTATATGCTGAAGGCTATCTGCCGTTGTGATCAACATGCAATTCTGGCATTCATGTGGTAGGTTCAGTTGATTGCCCACATCAGCTTGCGAGCGGCGACGATGGACTCAATACATCTTGACAGGTATTACGGTTATAGTCCATACGCGAAGAAAGGGATTACGCTGCGTTTTATTTCCCATGAGATGGTGTCGTTAACATAGTGCATTTTGTTATTGTTGGGCAAGGCTGGGCAAGGCTGGGCAAGGCTGAAGTTTCACTTCTCTATGCATCTCCATAGTGAATGTGAACCACTCAACACGACTCACTTTTTTTGCACTCGAATCAGGCACCATGAACATCAGCAACTATTACGTTGATAGGACGGTTCGGTACCTAGGCCCTAATGGCCTAGAGGAGGAGTCGTTGCTCCCGGCGCCCGTCGAGAGGAGCCGAAAGATCCTCCATGGTAAGAATCTTCCAAACATCCAATCGGCACACTCCATGAGAGTCGACGTTACTGTCTCCGTTGCGTATGAGACTGGATGAACATGCTAACAAGATACAGTGCCGACCAGGAGCCCGCCGCCGCCACCGCCAGGTTTTTTGCCCGGGCGCCCCCCTTCACCAACCAACCTCGCGGCTTCAATGCACGTGTTAACGTTCGACGACGTGAAAGGCGACCCAAGAACTCCGACGACAATGACGCCCGCTTCCTCAATGATAACGACGAGAACTCCTGCCTCAACGAGGCAGTCTGCCACCTCAGCAACAACAGCAACAACAACAACAACCGCCGCCACCACCTCCTCAAGGACAACGACCACTACCACCCCATCAAGGGCGAGTCGGCCTTCGCGGCCAAAGAAGTCGGTTTTGCAGAAGAAGAAGAGACCGCCGCCACAAAGGCGTAGAGCCCCTCCAAGAAGGGAGGAGGACGACGAGAACGAGGAGAATGAAGACGAAGACGAAGACGAAGACAAGGACGAGGATAATGATGATGACGACGACGAAGAAGAAAAATACATTCGTCCCTTTGTGGACTTTGGGGATGACGACCCAGACGATGAGTGGCAGCCAAAGAAGAAGAGAAAGCAGAATTAAATATGACAATGTTGCAGAGTCCTGGACCTTGCCTGGCAAGCACGAAGATGTCCTGAGCTGTGTAGAGGGCTGGAATGAACGAATTCATGACATTGTGATGACTACACCCACGACACAATCATTTGACTACAAGTTGGTGTGACGTGATCTTCTTCCCAAGTGGGTATCGCAACACACCAGAATTATCCTGATTGGAGACTCTGCACACCCGTCCCTGCCCACAAGTGCCCACGGCGCTGGTCAGGCCATAGAAGACCGAGCCACCATCGCAAAATGCCTCGAGCTAGCACGCAAAGCGACAGTGCCGCTTGCTCTACGCACATGTGAGAAGCCCAGGTACGTCTTGCTTGTTCTCGATGACTAGTCATATAGCTGACGAATTTTCAAGGTACTCTCGAGCCTCCTCAGCGCAAGATTTCGGCAACAAAAGGAGGGAATTCTGGCACAAGACGGATTTCGAAGCTCCGAAGAAAAACTCGCAGTCCCTTTCAATGCCGCTGCCCGCTTGGCTCTTTGGTCACGACGCTCAAGGATATGCTTACGAGGGAATTGCAGCTGCAGCAAGCTCAATCGAGAATGGAACGGAGTATATACTCGACAATGAGCCCCCACCAGGTCAAGAACACCGGGTGTATGATTTCAAGGCCGAGGATGCGAGTCCCTGGGTTCGGGGAGAGACTGCGCCTCGTGCTCGGCTCTGAGGTGGATGTCGTGTTCTCAAAGTGCATTGTCTGGCGTTGGTGTCATGGAAGCGTGCCAGGGGCGAAGATGATTCACATAAAGCCAATCTTAGATATCTTGTCAAGCCTGTTTCCAGACCGTCTGACAGGGAGTACATCGACAAAATAGGTTCAAGGCCTAGCAGGTTCGCCGTGGGGGGTGGCCTTGACACCAAGCCTGCTACAAAACATCTTTTCACGACCTCCCACCACGGTAGATCAATAAAGCCGGTGGATGAACATCATTCGCAGCGCTACGACAGTAATATTGATCGTCTCAGATCAGGCCAAGCTTGTCTTGCCTGCAGAAAGTGCAAGAACCGATGCGGCGGTTGTCGCCCTGCGTGCGGCTTTTGCAGCCAGAGAAGCGTCAAATGCATCTACGACAACGCAGGCGAACACACCAACGTCGACAGAGGGTGGGTGACACGTCCATTCCATTGGCGTTACGAAGCTGACAGAATGATCGTTCAGGTATGTCGGGACCCTGGAGTAGAAGGTGCGATCGCTGGAGCAAGAACTCAAGCAGGTAACAGGAAGCCCGCGCTCTTGGTCTGTGGCTGCAGCTCGCCCATCGAATCATGAAGCACCATTACAGAATTATCATCGTTGAACTCCTCATCTTCGGACCGTTGTTCCTCGCTTTGACGCCATACATCCCGTCTTGTCTGATTCCAACAGTACTTCAATGGAGAGACGAACACACACATTGGCGCAGGAGAAATTTCGATGCATTCAGTGCCCGGCGACATTGGTGTCGCGCCGTCAGGGACATCCCCCTCAGACTTGACACGCATATCCTCGACAGATGTGGCGAATGTCGAGGCCTTTACCAGGGATTGCAGAGGCAGATATGAGAGAAGAAAACCTCACTTTGGACGACGACTGTTTTGCTTTGACTGCGCCTCCAATCGCGTACCGGCTCGTCGACCTGTCTTTCGACCATACTCCCCATCCACCCTCTTATTCATGAGTCTTGTTTCCGCAAAGAGCTCGATGCCTTTAACGACAACGAAACATCCGCGAGCATCGCACCCAAGCCTAGTCAATGACATTTTCACCTGTGGCTGTGACCACCGGGCGCTGGATCTTGCATGGACTTACGAATCGTCCTAAGACTTTTGCAAACGTGAACAGATCTGATTGTCTTGGTGTGCTACAACTTCGCTTCGCTTGAAGTTGTCTAGGCGCTTCTTCTTGTACCGCCCGCATATCGACAGATCCCAAGATCCCAAACGCCAGCCTTCGCACCCTTCGATTCTTCATTTCTCTCATGCAATCAAGCCACACCTCCTGAGAAGCTTCATTTCGACTTCGAAAATTCAGACCACAAGCGGCGCAGGCAACATCGAAGTCTCGAAACTCAATCCCTCCACATCAGGCTCATGATCCGGCATTGGGTCCTGTCAAGGGCAAGCCATTTGCTCATCATACGGATAGCTTTCTCCAGTCTATAGCCACAGCTAGCATCCAGCAATGTATTGAGTGCTCCTGCAGACTGATCGATCTTCTCAAAAAATACTACAAAGAAAAAAGTTGGGGCCCCTGGTGGCTTCCCTGCGCCGATGACCCATACTTGAAGCAGACGGACGGCAAGGAGAAGGAAAAGGCTGGAAATAGGACAATAACAAGGATGCTATTGTTCTCTAGAAGTAACAATGAGCTCAGAGGATAACCCACATTTGTCTTCATACGATCCATACCATCCGGGCGAGGCGGAATCTTGTGCAACATCTTGACAATAACAAGATCGATCTTGCCATCGACACAGCCATGGATCTCCTGCGGTCTTTTGGAGACGTCAACCCAACTTTGACTCAGTGTCGCCAATACTTTGATGCTATGATGCCTTCAGCCGTGAACCGTAGCGCGTCCACGGATACGGAAAGTGTTTACAGCCATAGGCTCGCTCCTGAAGCTCAATTCCCGTCGACTTCTTCCCACAACGGAAGGAATGTCGCTCAAATCATGCAGCAAAGACCGGCTTGGAGAAGCCAGGAGTCTATGGATTTTGAAGCCCGGAATCTGGGCCTCTTCAATGTTGACCAAATGATGGCGGAGTATCCTGCAGAACTCTTCTCAGATGCCACGTTTGGGAGCTTCAATTTCGGAGCACTGGACCCTATGATTCAGATGTAACCATACTACCAATGACGATTCGCTAATGCTCATGAACATTGATATTGATCTAATTCATTCTCTTCACAACCACGGTCCATTCTTATCCATAAATTGTGAGGCTGCGGGGAAGTTTGACTGCCCAGGTGGGGTCCCAGCACCTCATGGGACCTGCACGTCGTGCCTCTTTTTAGAAAAAGTGGCACGGTCTGACCGCGATAGCTCTTCAGGTTCAAAAAGATACCGCTCCTTGTCGTCAACCAGGAGTCCGCCGCACACAAACAGTATAGCCTCAGCCTTGACAGCAGAGAAACTCACCAGCTCTGTTTCAGTTCTAGTGTCTTGCCGTCAAGGCATACGTTGTCGGTAGCCTGCTAGAGTTCGGACTTGTTGTAGTTGACGTACTCTTGTGCTCTCTGTCAGACAGTGCCACCTTTCCTCGAAGCAGGCTCGACGTCTCCTCCACATTCCTAAACATCTCCTTGCTCGTTAAGCACCAACCACTCAAAGACCTATCTTCGATCCCAAAACGGTCCAACAGTCTGTTGGCTTCCAAAATCCCCTGGAGACATTCTTCACGGCATCTTTTTGAATCGGAAGAAATTGCCGGTATTGTACTCGTTTCCAATATGGCGCACGAAAACCTGCCACGAACAATGAAAGCTCACGTGCTTGAGGAGTTCAACAAACCTTACAACTTCCATGATATGCCGCTGCCGGCCCTTGAAGATCCACAAGACATGCTCATTCGGGTCGACGCAGCCTCATACTGCCACACTGACGCTGTGCTTGCCTCCGGCACGATGCATCCTCCGGCTCTTCCTCACATAGGGTGCCACGAATTCGCAGGTACCATCGTTGCTCTGCCATCGGGGGGCAAGTCGAATCAAGGTTTCAAACTCGGAGATCGAGTTGCCGTTCCTGGTCGCGGGTACCATGTCTGTGGACATTGCCTGGAGTGCCAAAACCCTTCAGGTCCGGACCCAGATGAGCCAGGATACTCCGTGTATTGCCCGCACGCTGGCGGTGGCCTTGGTGTTAGCAGCCAAGGTGGATTTCGAGAGTATGCAGTGGTGGACAGCAGACAGGTTGCCTTGATACCGAGCGCGATGACGGCGGTAGAAGTCGCGCCGTTAATGTGCGCAGGACTAACTGTATTTGCCGCTTTGAGGAAATGCGAACTTCAGGCCGGACAGCGGGTGGGTATCTCAGGATGTGGCGGAGGACTTGGCCATCTAGGCCTACAATTTGCAACCAAGATGGGCCTGAAGACAACTGGTATTGACGTCGCCCCAAAAGCACTGGATCTTGCGAGGAGCTTAGAGACCGGCGCCACGATCGTCGATGCGTCGAAGGAGAAGGCAGAAGATGTGCGGCAGCAAATGGGTAAGGAGGACGGAAGAGGTCATCTCAACGAAATGGGACTGGACGCCGTCTTGATCTTGCCTGAGAGCCAGAAATCCTTCGATTATGGGACCAGTCTGGTGAGAAACGGTGGCCTTGTTGTGGTGGTGTCTTTCCCGCCAGAGGGATTCCAGGTCTCAGCCGCTGATCTGGTATTTCGTCGTATTCGTGTGGTGGGCAGTTTGATTGGCTCTAACAAATCTATGAGGGATATGTTTGATTTCTGTGTTAAACAGGACGTCAAGGCCAAGGTCAAGACGTATCCATTTTCGAAGCTCAATCAGCTTGTGGATGAATACCGTGCAGGTGCTGTTGGGAAGCTGGTACTGGATGGGTCACTCGAGGACTGAATATTTGGGTAGACCTAGTCGTCATATCGACTTAGGACCTGTGATGCAGTTTCTACAGTCTAGGCATATCCTCCATTCTTAGCCAGGAATTCTTGGCCCTTGACCAGGACTCTGCTGTTTTCCTCCCCAAGCCATTGAGACTCTAAAGCTTGAATTCGGTCTTCGATTTCATAGCTACCGCCGCCACCCACCCAGATGATCTTCCCAGCGAAAGGCAGAACAGCACCTTCGTGTGACTGTCCTTCCTTGTCTCTATTTGCCGTAGCACATATCAGAATAGCATCTGCTACGTCTTCCGGCTCGTTGGACGGTAACCCTTGATTGATCCAGCTATCCTGGAACCACTTCGCCATGGGCGTTTCTGCGATCAGGAGAATCAGTATGAGACACCTGGTCAGCTCGTGAAAGACAGTAATACTTACTGGTCATCCAAGGACAAACTACATTGATCCGAATACCTTCTCGTATCACGGTCAGGTTGAGTCCTCGGATAATGCCAATAACTCCATGCTTGCTCGCTGTGTAAGACGCAAGGCCTCCAGATTCCTTGAACCCGGCGATGCTGCTCGTCAACACGATATCACCTCCCCCATTCTTCCTCAGGTATGCTAAGCTTATCCTTGTCGTGTACATGGTGCCTGCAAGATTAACGTCGATCTCTTTCATGTCAGGTTTCCGGGTCCAGTCGGATTTAGGCCCAAACATATCCTCAACCGTCACCACACCGGCATTGCCCACGACAATGTCAACTCGACCATGCAATTTGTCACTGTGCGCAAACAATGCTAATTGGTCGTCGTACGATGCCGCATTGCACTTCTTGAAAGTGACATTGGGACCTAGTTCTGACACCAATTCCTCTGAAAGCTGCTCGTTGACATCCCCAAAGACGACCTTAGCTCCATGTGAGACAAACTGAGTCACAGCAGCTTTTCCGATACCTGTGGCTCCTCCAGTGATCACCACAACTTTGTCCTTCAAGGTGGAAAGTAGGTCTTTGTTCACTTGTAGGTGCGTCATGTTGAAGTGTGTGAACAAAGTAAACAAGCCCAGCGTGGTCCACGGTCACACTTGAGGTAAACAATTTAGGGTCTTTGATGTGGCCTCCCTAGCCTATATTCCCAAGTATTAGGGCCGCTTTGCGGGCGGGGTCTCCCATCAAGCCCCCCCATCTGTGGACGAACCTTGGTGTGACGTGGGGCGAGAGCGGTTATCAGGTTGATTTCGATACCTCGGCATCGCACCTGCCACGGTATCTTGCGCGCAAAGAAACTGTGTAAGGGTAGTCCTCGATTGGACACCCCTCATGTTTACGTTCTAGCGTTCGATGCTACGGACGAAATTCAAGTACGCAGCTATACATTTGTCGGCGGCTTCACTGTATATTTCATGTCCAGGACCGTCAATCTCCACCAGCTGGCATGACCCTCCGATCACTTTCTGCAAATCCTTCTGCGCCGCGACAGACGTCGCAGCACTTCTCGTCGGCGCCAGAATTAACATCGGAACTTTAATCTCGTCCAGGATTGGCCTTGAATCAACCATGCACAGAAACTCTGCATAGCTCCCCAGTCCTTCGGCACTACTGATGGATATCTGCTCTAACCACCATTTGCGATATGCAGGATCGTCCGAAGCCATAGTACCTGGACGCTCTGACAAGGCTTTAGCCCAGCCTTTTGAACCCAGTGTCCGACATGCCTCGGGCCAGGATGATTGGCCCATAGCAAGAAAATCCTGCGTTGGCTTGGGCAAGTGAGTTGGGCTCGAACAGATCGTCAAGCTAAGGACGCGCTGAGGATATCTGGCCGCGAAAATCTCCCCAAGTATTCCTGATGTGCTTTCACCGAAGAAATGGACCTTCTCGACTCCCAGTTGATCTAGAGTGTCAAGAATCTCGGCCAGGATGGTTTCCAAAGTGTACGCCTCTGGCTTGTCGGAGATTGATGGTGCACTAGAGAGGCCATGTCCGCGCAGGTCGCGCCGTATAACGTTGTAGTGACGAGATAATGCTGGAACCCATTGATAGAAAAAGGCGGCGTGGCGAGCAAATCCACCTTGTAGCAGGATTGTTTCTCGTGGTTTCCAGGGATCAGCATAGCAGTCGGCGATGTAATGGGTGGTTTCGCCAGACGGGTGAGTGATAAATTGGCCCGGAGACATTGCTGATTTTAGGGGCGCCCAAACGGCAAGATGGTCAGGGGACACTTGGATAAGCAACTCAAGTAGCAACGCGAGAAAAGTGGTATAACATTTCTCAATAGCACGACTAGAGCTTACAATCTCATAAGTTGTCCCTTGGGCGATCCGAAGCTCGAACATCCGACAAGGGGGTTGAGACGAATGTTCATGCGTTGTTCTTCAGGGCTCTCATCACTTTAGGTTTTACCCCAGAATCGAGGGAGATGTGGGGTGATTCTCCTCCCCCATTGAGAAAGCGTGCCACTCCACAAGGCCCAAAGAGGCACTGGTGTGCACTGGTTGCTGCCGCCCGACCTTCGTGCCTTCAACAGGCAGCCTATTGGGCACCCATAGCCGTCACCTAGACCCTATCTTACCCCGAAAATAGGGAGGCCTGGAAGGTCTTTCGGACACCCTCATCCAACAAAGACATGAGAAGCTCATCAGGCGTTTCTGGATTTATCCACGTAGCATCATGAGCGAGACAGATTTTGGCAGAATGTGTATCCTCGAATCTTCTAATCCGCCTTAATGTGTCTTTCGCTGCTGTCAAATCTTCTTGTAAGCAAGCCTTCTGTCCACCAGGGAGGGTGAACACGGCGAAGTCATGAAGACCCTGATATATTTGCCTGCAAGTCTCTCGTCAACACTGCACGACATCTGACCCGGTGCTGGCGTTACCACCTACCTCGCGTGACAACAATCACCAGCCATGATGATCCAAGTACCTCCTTGGACTCTTGCAGCGGCTATGAGGTTGCCGGTCATATGTCCTGGTGCTTGTATAACCCAGAAGCTACCATTGCCGAAGTAGTCCATCGCTTTTTCGAACGGACCAAACGATACCCAAGGTCCTGCGAGCTCATGACATTTCTTGAAACCTTCAGGGTCGTCAAAGATCCTCCCGTCCCACTGGCTGCCAGGACTTTTGAGATGTGCAGGACGGCACTGATTGAAGGTCCCTGGACCAAACAGTGCAGTGGCATGCGGGAAGTCCTTCCAGAACGGACGACAATGATCCCAATGAGCATGGCTGTCATTGTCAGCTTAGGCAGGCTGAGAATATTCCAAAATCACCTGAAGATTATCGTTTCTAGATCTGCTCCTGCAATACCGCTCCGCTCCACGATTTGTTGTGCAATGGACGTGGCAGGAGAGCGAGGAGAGAGCTCTCCCAGTAGATTGTTCTGAACGAAAGGTGTAAACTCCTCATGGACCTGGCAAAGAATGGATCAACACGGCGCCCACTGTGGTCGTCTCAAATCTTCTTACTTCAGACAAGCCATAGTCCCAGAGCAAAACCCGGCCCGACTCGCAATCTCTCACCAAAAACGCCCAGTCTGGCACAGGATATGTGCGATCAGGAGCACCAGCCATGACTTTACTTCCATTGGCTGTGAAAGTTCCTCCATCAAGAATTTGCACCTCGACGACCGCGGTGGCGTTACCTTTGTTGATGCCCATGATATCTGTCAATTGTCAGATGGCAATGCTTCACGTTGGCCTCGATCCTGATGCTCTCTTCTGTCGAAAAAATGCTAAGTAACACCCCAGGCTCTGCAGTACTCAATACATATAGATGGACTTGTAAACCACACCAAAATCTATTACCTACCATAATGTTATTGCCGCCAGACTTCGTGGGTCGGTAGGCCCTGTCCTTGGAAGCATGGGGAATGTGGGGTGCGAAAGGCAGTCCTAAGCAACCGAGATGATGAATAGCGCCACATGGTACAGTGGCAACCCCAACTTTTTGGCGGTCAATAAACGCGGACAACATCAGCATATTTGGTATGTTCACCTAGATATCTACATATTCGTATACTTCTCGCAGTTTCCGGGATAGGCATCACCACAGTTGAAATGGACCCAAGCTACGCTTTCATAGGTTCGTGCTAAGCTTTTCTTGAGTCTCAGCTGACCGATATTGACGGACAACAGGGCTCGGGGCCATGGGCTTTGCCATGGCCGGCAACATACGCAAGAAGATCAGCTCGGCTTCGACACTATATGTATATGATATAAGTCGTTCTTCATGTGAACGATTTGCATCGACATATGGAAAGTCAGGCCCCATTGTGATCTGTGAATCTGTCAAAGATGCTGCGGAGAGTGCCGACGTCGTCATCTCTATTGTTCCAACAGCTGAAAACGTTCGTCAAGTCTATTTGGACCAGTCTTCTGGGTTAGTGGCAGCGCGGAAAGACGCAGATCGCTTGATCCTGGAATGCAGCACCATAGATTCTGCTTCAACACGCGAGGTTGGAGAGCAGTTGAGAGGATCGAAGCACGGCTTTTATGTTGATGCTCCAGTCTCGGTGAGTTTCAAACAAGCGTATTGCGTGATCGGGTCATTGATGCTTGCAGGGTGGTGTTCCGGCTGCGGAAGCAGGAACTCTTTCGTTCATGATCGGACATAGCAAGCCCAGCGAAGGAGCTTCATCTAGTACCATCGCAGCACGTATTGATCACGTCCTGAGCATGATGGGAAAGCGAGAAAAGTTCTTCTGGTGTGACAAGCTCGGCGCTGGACTCGCAGCCAAGATCAGTAACAACTATATCTCCTGCACTTTTGTGCTCGTGATAGCTGAGGCCATGGCAATGGGCATCAGGAATGGTATCGATCCGAAGTTGTTGCACGAAGTCATTCATAACTCTTCAGGGCAGAGTTTTATGGCAGACCATGTCAATCCTGTGCCGGGTGTGGTGCCGCACGCTCCAAGCTCTAACAATTGGAGACTGGGTTTCAAGACGCAGATGATGGTCAAGGACATCGGCTTAGGGGTCGAAGCGGCGAAACGCGTCGGTGTGGCGCCCACCATGGCAGAGGCAGCGATCGAGGTATGGAAGAAAGCTGCTGAGGACCCGAGATGCATCGATCGGGATGGTTCCTCGATATGGCTTTATCTCAATGACATCAAGGATGAATGAGAAAAGTCTCGATGCAACTCAATCGATTAGTATCGTCAATTCTCATGATATCCGGGTATTGATTATCCGCTGAACATCTGGAAGGTTTCTCGTCGAACGAGGCATGTAGAACTATGACGAGTGAGTTCGCCTCGTCCAGTCAACTTCGTGCCCTTATCACCCTCGGCTGTACCCCGCTTGGCCTTCACCCGTCTGACGCCTTCCGATACAGATATAGCGTCCAGTGCTCTTGAGAAGCACTCCCAATTTCTCTCGGTACTTGGAAAAGCTCATATCCAAGATGATTGGATTTACCTTGTCCGAGCAGCAAAAGCTCCTTCAAAAGGAGGCTGCAGCCATTGCCAAAGAAGTTCTGGTTGGAGCCAGAGATGTATACTCCCAGCATCCTGATCAACTCACTCGTTTTCGATCGACCCTGCCGTTGTTTCGGCAACTAGTAAAGGCAGGCTTGGTGAAGGCGCAGGTGCCTACTGCACTAGGAGGTAGTTGCGACAACTTCATTGACTCGGCTATCACTTTGGAGGAACTGTACAAGGAGGACCCCAGCCTCATGGTCCACGTTGTCGGCTCTGGGCTTGGTCTGCTTCCTCTACTCCTGGGTGGCACGCCGGAGCAGCATAAGAAGTATCTAGAACCATTCATCACTTGCGAAGGGGAGCCGTTGTGCAGCCTTCAGCATTCAGAACCAGGTGGCACGGCCAATTGGCTGGAGAAGGGTGGCAAAGGGCTGCAGGTAACGGCTCGACCCGAAGGTGACTTCTACATCGTTAATGGAGAGAAAGTGAGACAAAGGCATGACCCACCTTCGCTAGAGCAGAAATGCTGATGAAGCCACCAAATACAGTACTGGACGACGAATAGTGGTGGTTGGGATGGCAAAGGGGCCACCCTGAGCTGCCTTTGCTGCCGGTACAGTGAGACTGGAGGCCCCTTGAGGGCTGATGAGGATCCTGCCGAGAACGTCCTGATTCTCCTCGTAACACGCGATGTCATAGCCGACAATGAGCCAGAGGCGTACCAGATCCTTTCCGAACCGGAGCTGATGGGACATCCCGCTGCTTCGGGCCCTCACACCAGGTACACCAACTTCAAGGTACCAGCTGCCAACGTGCTCGGTACGCGCGAAAAAGGTGCAGGGCTGGTCGAAAATTCTTTTGCTGTCTCCGCTGCTCTGGTTGGGACTATGGCGACCAGTGTCATGCGCAAAGCGTTCGAAGAGGCCTTACGTTTTGCGAAAGAGGATACTCGTGGCGGTTCGGTCCCACTCATCGAAAGACAGAGTGTGGCCGATATCTTGATCAGCCTCAAGACCAAGATTGACACCTCGCGCATCATGGTATGGAAAGCCCTGGACGCTCTCGAGAATGGCCCTGGCGACTGGAGTGCCCGCCTCGAGCAATGCCTCGAGACCAAGATCTACTGCACTGAACAAGCAGTACCCGGCATCACGGAAGCTATGTCCGTGGTAGGAATGTGAGTGGACAAGAAGGATAGCCCTGGATACCCTCACAACGCGAGTCCAAGCAAGACACTGACTTTGCTTTCGCAGGACCTCATACGGGAAGAAGACAATCTTTCCGCGACTCCTGAATGATGCCATGGTCCTTCCATTGTTCGATGGAGGAAATGTTGGTGTTAGAAGAAGGCAGATGCAAAAGTTGATGCAGGCTCCCGACTACAATCCTTGGGCTGGCGTATACGACTAAAGAGGCCGAGTACAGCTTACTTCATGCCGTTGCCTTATTTCCTGCAGACATAACCGGTAGTGAAGTACAATTAACTATTAATTTTATTACAGCCTATCCACAGGTGGCTAGATTTTCTAGATTTCATGCTCCAAGCCCGTTATTCTTACACCCTGATGTTCAAGCGCCTGTGGGCCTAGGGCTTGAACAACTGCTCCTTCCTAAAAAACTTGAGGAAGCCCAAACAAATAATCATCTGACAGATCAGTGCAATCCAGAACCATGCTCTTGTCAAACCCCAGTCAGGATTGATTGCAAAGTTCGGAAACACATCACCAGGCCCTGTCCGATCTGGCGAGGATGCCCTTGCCACGATATTGGCGGCGCTGCCTATGATTTGACATGCCACCAATGTTCCTGCGACATGGAACCTCGGCAGCGTTTGTAGCAAGAGCATACCCAGCCCGATACCCTGTACTTCATCCAGCACACCAAGCCAAAGCCACAAGGTACGACCTAGGAGTGCACCGCAGGTAGCGCCACCCCAAGGAACGTACGCGGCAATCCCACTGACAGCCCAGAGCTCCTGGCACCAACGAGGAGCACCCAGACAGACACCCAGGATAGGTGGCACCCAGCTATGCTCCTTCGAGATGATGTACAGCAAGTACAAAATGAAGCCCCACACGCCAACGAAGAAGAGTAGCAGCAGCAAACCGACTGCCCATGATGGCGCATGCTGCGAGCTGAAGAGGTATTGCCAGTTCCGACCGTAGACAGTGGACAGGAAGTAGTTCTGCAGGCAGACGGTAACAAAGAACCACAGGACGACTTTGCGTCTCAGAAGGGCCCTGTAGAAGCTAGGAATAGCTCCTGGACGTTGGCGGTAATATGATGGAAGACAGATGAAGAGGAGAATGCCTGCTGCCCACAGGATGATGGCGATCGGAACCGTGATGGCGGTTAGAGTTGAATTCGACGTGAGCAGACCAGAAGCAGGATTACCCGTACCATCCCGTGACGTTCTGTCCAAAGAACTGCCCGCTTTCCAGAGCCCGGTAACATACAACTGTTGTATGCCTTGGATGATGGATGCACGGAGAATCCACGTGGACACTGGTGTGCCGCCTTCCGTGCCGAAATTCAAGGAGAAGAACAAACTTCCACTGGCAGCAGCAATTGCGTAGAAGCCTGATGCGCAAGAAAACAACCAGCCACGAGTTCCATCCAGATAGTTGGCGTAGGGGCCCATTCCAATGAGGAAGAAGGCCAAGCCGTAGAAGAACCATGGTAGAGACAAGACATATCGTGACTCGAAGAACCGAAAGACCATCCACCACCCAATACTGGCCACGAGATAAATGGACCCGATAGCATACGCCCGCACGTCGGACTGACCGAGTTGGCCTTGTAGGAGAGTGATTTGATAGGAATTTGCAGAGAGAATTTGGCCGATGGCGAGTAAGATTGCGTATCCTTGCCAGTCTCCCACAATATTTTTCTGGAAGATTTTGTGAATTCCTTTGGGCGCAACGTAGTCATTTCCGAGGTTGAAGACAGTGTCTCTCCGTCCTCCTGCCATCACGGCCGAAGATGATTCGAGATACGAATCCGGATGTCTCTCCGAGGAACTGGTGGAACTGGTTGATTCTGGAGCATCAATTCTGTGCACTGTTGGTCGTCGGGCTCCTTGGTCCACTCCCGCAAAGGAACTAGGCATGAGTGGCACTTCCGCTTGCGGTTGAGGTGGTGCATGGTGTGGTGTCCCAAGCTTGGCACGTGCATATTTCCCGAAGAACTGCTTTTCACTGTTTTTGAGATAATTCTCAATGCAAAGTTTGTCCACAGATGACTTCGCGTCAACCTGATCCAGCAGATCTCCGAATTTGTGAGCGTATGATCCTTTTCGGTCGGTGAATGAGGGGATAACGCGCTGTAGACTGAAAGCTGTCTCTTCTTCGGCGCCTCGTATCTGGCGCAGACTTAGTCGCTTGTCAAAGCGTCTGCGACCTTGTCCAGAGCCTGGATTGCCAGAATGCTGTATCTCGGGTAGGGCAAATGAAAGTTGCCTCTTCCGAGTTGGCTCCGTCGTTACATCTGATCCAGGCATGGCGCTTACGGCCTTAGGGTCCAGCTGTGAAACTTCGCGATCTTCGGGCATCTTGATAGTCGTTGAATCTGGGCCTCCGACAGGTTTGCCTCCCTCCTCCGTAACCGTACTGCGCTTTGGTTGTGGGTGGGCTGTGTCGGGGGTGTTTTCATGGTCATTCGACACCGAGCCGGTTACGCTTCTGGTGTGATCCTCGTGGTTGTCTTCCGTGTTCAAGCTTTCATCCACGCTGGAATATCCAGTGTCAGACGATATCTCATTGCTGTCTCCATCGCTGTCCTCCTCGCTGTCCGACTCAATATCCGACATGGGCTCGTTCGTGAAGTCCACGAACCCGATTTCGTCGGACTGAACCTCGGGATGGAAATGCGCCCCGAATTGAGATGCCTTGCGATCCCTTCCAGATCCTGTGGCTGCCTGGCTGGCAAAATCTCGGACTGCAACCATTTCGCCTTGTTGTTCGGGAGCAGGATTTGTCTTCTCGGAATGATGCGCGTCTTCCACATCATGAACATACTTCTGAGTATGGGTGGCATCGCCTCCTAATATCGTAGACATCTTACGATGGATTCGACTTACAACAGAGGCTCGTCTTTCTGCCATTGGGTCTGGATGGTCTGACTCCATTGATGTACGATGACTGATGTTCAGTGGGTCCTGGTCTTGTGAAGATATCGAAGCGCTTCTGTGACTTTGTGCATAGTCATTGTTGTTTGAGTGGATGGAGTGCGTCTTCGTCGATGGCAAGTCGCTTCCTGTGCTTGCCACGGAATGACGTCTGGAACTTGAGTGATGCCAGCGTCGCCTTTTCCCCCCGGGCTGGGAAAAAGAAACCTCTGAGAAGAGGACACTGGAATCATGATCCTGACTAAGAGAGTTTCTCTCCGTGGTTATTTGAGATGTGTCTGCTGATTTCTCCGAGAGTTCGTTGAATGAATTCGACCGCGAAGTTTTCGTTCGAAGCCAGTGATACCCTGGCCAGGAATGGCGACTGCCGCGTTTTTGTACGATCAGATGTTTCTCGATGGATTGTGTTTGTAGTGTTTCAAGATCCTCAACCCACTGCGCCACTGGAAAGCGTTGTAGTGCGGACCAGGCCCTCATCTGTGCTCGAACCTTTTGTGAAGATGCAAGGGATGCAGTAATGGCAGTTTTAAACTGTTGAAGGAGATGGCCTGTTGACGCGGATTCGATGGTGTACCACCAACCTGGCATCTGTCCAAGACCGCCGACTTTAGCACCAACACCAAGTGCTCCTTTCCGTCCAAATTCAACTGCCACGAGACCAAAAGGTTCGTCCCGGGAAGGGATAAGTGCGAACTCGGCACCACTGAAGATGTATGGTGGCAGCATCGTAAATTCGGGCTTCGAAAAGACGCGATCAGGGTATTTTTCCATCATCTTCTCCAGCTTGAGCGCGGCAAACTTTCCGTACAGGTCTATCACAGGACCAACACATATGAGCTGGGTTTTGGGATACTGCTCCAGGACTTCGAAGAAAACGTCGGCGATCAAGTCAACGCCTTTTTGCATGGACCATCTCCCCACAAAGACAAAGAGGTCGGCCTCGGGATCGACTTTCAGACCGGCCCACTCCTGAGCTTGGGACCGTAGAGATCCTCTCTGGCTTTCCTGCGACTCATCGATAGGTGCTTCCTTAGCTGCTGCCGTACTTCGACTCCAGGGCATTGTGTCGCTTGGGTCTGGATTGGGTAGGGACCCTATCTTTGAAAGACCCCAGAAAATAGGATACCTGGCCCATGACCGGCCTCCGTATTTCTTGGAGACGCCAACAGCACCGAAACCATTCTGATGGACTCTCAAATAGCTGGCACCCGCATGCAACATATTGAATACTTCGCCGAACTGAACATATCTCTTGATGACCTTTTCATCTAGATTGAATGTTTCCGAAACTTCCTTCATTTCCTTCCGAGTTCGGAGCGGCCACAAACCCTGAAATTCGGCATTGTGAAGCGAGAGGCTGACAGGTATGGTGTTCGGCAACAAGTAAAGTGGTGCTAGCGCACCATGATAGTCATTAATGTGGTAAAGATTAGGATGGAAGCGCCTGATCATTTCTGCAATGCATGCATTCCACGCCGAGTAGTAGATAGCACTGTCGAGATCGTCCATACGAGCCGGGTATGGTTCTGCCTTGGTTTGCTGTCGGAAGACTGGGGCGTCCAGCAAGACGTAAGTGATATTTCGTACTCGGTGATATTGAACGGCGATCCTGTACACATTGTCCAGGACCTTGACCATGACGGGCTCCGCCGGTGTGTCCAGTGGGTAGTCGATGTCACCTATGCAGGGGACAATCCATATGAGATCCTGGTGACTCAGACTCTTTCCCATCAGACTCGCCATGACTCCAAGGCCACCAATCTTGACTTTGATGTTCCAATCAGCGATTTCATACTCCATTGTTGCGATCAATGTCGAGCGTCTGAAGAGGGATCCAGTGTCGGCTGCGATGGAAAAGGCTCTTGACTTAGCTCTCGCCACGCCACCGTTTGCATTTTGTTGGTGAGGATGCAAGTTGATTGCTTGGGCAACAGCCGCATGTAGACTTGCATGGCTAGCTCTCCGTGAGGCTTTCGTAGAGCTCGCAGCTGACAGTGTGGGTGTCAAAGCTTCGAGAACAGTGAGCGGGAGTTTGAACCTTGGCAGATATCCTTTCTTCTCCGCGAAACCAACCTCATTGAAGAGAACATGATAATATGACCGGCGGAAGGCCCATACGCCAATGAATGCGGTCGCCAGAGGCACCAGGCCCAGCAATAAACCTACAACCAGCTGGGACCATGCGGAGCCCATAGGCACTGTTCCATAACTGTAGTTCCCATCGTTGACCACTATACGCCATGCGATGTATGGTGTTGGAGGGGTTTGAGTCAAGTTGATCACATTGTCAGATGCACTGTTTGGTGGTAGCCAATCGAGAACATGGTCGCCATCCACGTCGCCATAAGCGGCCGTCAAATCTGGTTTCCCCTCCGCGTCCATGCCCCAGATATTGATTGTGATCTGTGTTGGCCACTCAGCTGCGAGGTCGTACGTCCATTGGCCTCCATCTTTATTGAGCTGCTCCATTTGGTTTTTCGTGCCTGCATCATAGCCCCATTGATTCCAAGAGCCTTCGACAAATGCATGAGGCCACCTCCGTGGCAGGGTCTCCGTCAGGTCAGTGTGCTGGATATGATCAGCACTGCCTGTGGTCTCACTCCAGTATTTCAATATCACGTGAGTACCTTCCCATCTTTGGGCATCTGTACCATGCCAGTCTTGCTCCGTTATGTCGATGGGTTCGCCTGTGTAGGCCATCCATGGGCTATACGTCATGCCCCAATTGGTAGAGTATTGATACAGATCGGCCCCAGCTGCAAGAGCTTTTGCGGTGAGAGTTCCGCTCACAGTGTCTTTCTGTAGCATGTTGGTCGTGTAGTTGGACGACATAGGGAAGACCATAGGATTGTTTGCAGCACCTAGCCTAAAGATGAAACGATCTGCAGCATTCGTGTATCCACTACCATCAGCTGTGGTGGCATTTTGAATTGTGTACGCATGGACTCCATGAGAAATGTTGGTAAGCGTTCCCTTCCAAATCCAAGCCGTGGCAACTTCGCCGTTGTACTCGGGAATGTCTGTGTCTTGCGAAGAGCAAGTGACCGTGGAGCGATCAAGTTGCGGTGTTGTACTGTCCTGAGTTCTGGAGTCGATACGCAAACTGTTCGTGACAGAGTCGCAGCTCATGTTGCGTGAGAACCTGATCTCTAATGGAACATCTTGCTGTTGGCCCAGTGGAACACTAGATAGAAGCCGGGCATCGTGTCCAGGAATGACGCGGGTGACTGTGGGCATTGGCTCTTTCCATTGCTGAATTGGCACGAAAGCTTTGAATCCCCAAGGCACGAACTCTAACTGCGGTAAGCAGCCGTTGTAGTCTGTAGATCCTTCTATCTCGAAGGTAAATCGTGAAGGCTGCAGGGTATACTCGTCGTACGGATAGAACAGGTTCTTGACTTGAGTACCTGTCGCGAAGGGAGAGCCGAGAGCTCTGAGGTAATCTGTGCAATTGAAATCATAGGTCGTCGTCTTGTTTTCGTTCATGTAAACGAACCAGACGCCTTGATTACCATGCTCACCGACATCGGCAAAATCCTGGACTCCCTCAGTCCTCCCACGATAAACACTCCATACACCGAACTCGGTCGGAATATTGGAACTGCCAGGTAGATAGGCTTCGTGGGTCAGGTTGGTCAGGTTTCGTAAAGTGTAGCCGTCGTTTAATACCGTATACTCTTCCCGGAGCTGGTACATCCTCTTCAAAAGGTTGCGTACTGGGTGCGACGGGTCACGGTGATCGAGGCTCACCGAGTCATCGTGACACGCGGTCCGCGAGCTATTGAAAGGCTGGTCATAGTAGCCATCCTCGCTCAGTTGGTAGCATCCGTGAAGTTGCCAGGCCCGTTGAGAGGCCATTGGCATGCGACCGAAGACATAATCATCCGCAAGATTCTCCAAGGTATAAAATGCTTGTTCTTCGCCCCATAGCAAAAGCGGTATGCCAGGGATCAGCATCTGGGTTACCAGAAATCCAAGGAGTTGTCTTTCAAGACCGTGGCTGAGTGCCGGCCAACGAAAGATGTCTTGATTTGTTGTTCCGAACATATGCCTTGGATCAAAGAGCCCTGTCTCAGCGTTGACCATGTCATCTCTTTCCAGTAACGTCTCCCAATGATATGTCCAGTCCTCACCTTCTGAGCCTATCAAACCACTCAGACCAAGAAAGCGAGTAAGGGCGCCGTAGACCGGGTAATGAAAGGCTGCTCCGTCCAGTGCCGAGCTGCCAGATTCGCGGAGATAGGCTGAAGCATTTTGAGTGCTGGATAGGTTTGATGCGAGTTGAGCTTCCGTGATATTCTCGAAATACATGTCCGGCTGCTTGCCTCGGCCCATGTAGACGGCGGCCAAAGGTGGGTCGCCAACAGCCTCACCAACAATAAGAAAATTCGTCTTTCCATACCGTCGTGCACAAGCTCTTTGGTAGTCGGCCCATTTGACCTGAGACTCGAGTGGCGTTTGCAAGGCCTTGTCCATTCGAAACCCGTCAATGTCGAGCATAGCAATTTGCATGCAGGATGTCACTTGTAATCGTTCTAAGACGTCGTCTCGCCAAATGCGGAGACGATCTTGCGTCGAGGCAAACTTTGCTAGCTGACTCTGCCATACCGGAACCGCACCAACTCCAGGCATATCGCCATACTGAGATTGGGTCAGTAACTCTCTCAAACAGACTCAGGGCCTCGTCGTACCTGATCAAAATCACTATCGTAACAGGGATGTTGGCCCTGGGACATCTCCTGTTCGATGGGGTATCCGTCTTGGCCCCAAAAGTGAGGGTACACGCAAGTGTCGATAACCGAGTTGTTGGGGGAAAAGTCATGATATTGACGACTCGATTTCCATTCGTAGTTGTATTCATTCCAGCTGAACGGCGCTGTCGCGTTCAAGTAGCCTTCAAAGCCGATAAGGTCGCCCATGGTCGCTAGGGTGTTGTCGAGAAGCACGTACATGTTCCTTTCGTGAATAGCGCTTACAAGAGCACGCCAGTCCTCGATCGTACCGTGGTGGTGATCCAGGAGGGTAAAGTCCAGTGGTCCGTACCCATCCCCACCCCATGGTAGATTGATGAACGGGCTGCCCGTGAGGTAGAGTCCCTTGATTCCCATGCCATGTAGGTAGTCGAGGTTCTGCATCAGCCCTCGTGCATCGCCTCCGAATCGAAATTGGTTGCTCATCCAGTTGTGTTCAAATTGTGTCCCATTGGCGTCATCGTTTGTTGGGTCGCCTGCAAACCATGAGCAACGAGAAATTAGGCGGCATGTCGCCCTACTTACCATCAACAAAGCGATCAAGGTTCACGCTGTAAAATGGCATTCGCCAGTTGTCAGGTGAAGGGTGGAATGTATGGTTCGCCCATTCTCCCCAGTATTCCACAGGACGGGTAGCATTGACTTGTTGATTTAGATTCCATTGAGCCTGGTCCTGTTCATAGCGAAGAGCCCATACCACCCCGATTGTGCAAAGCAACACAGCTGTATAGCACCCTCTCAACATTCTCCGAAAATCTGGAGAGTCGAGAGACTCTCGTGCATATTCCTTTCGCTGGCAATCTCAGGTTTGGAAGTGCAACTGCGGACGCTGTTAAAGTGGCGAGTGCGGACTTGATACCACTCAGTATTAAGATGTGGGATATTGGGGAGTTTTACCGTCATTGCTGAATTCGTCCGGCCTGGAGTCGGCCCGTCGTCTTCACTTTCCAGTGGTTGTACCAATGATTTGCATCGAAGGGTCCATGCCCAACGATTCAATCGACCTTCGATTGTCGCATCATTGGCTACCTACCCTGATCACCCCGATCTGATCGAAGGCTGGGCATGCGAGAGGCTCATGAACGATCCGGGGGCGCAACATGAGGCCTGCCACGAGACATCCGCAGATTCCCAATAGCTCGTACAGATCTAGCGAGGCTAGATGGAAATAAGAATTTTAAGCATATCGTGCGCTCGAACCGCAACCGTGCACTCAAGCGAGTGATGTTGATCATTGGGCATGATGGAGTGCATTATTGAGAGCACAGACAAACAAAGCAGCATTTGAGTGGCACAAAGCTATGGTCTGTGTAAGTGACGTCTGAATACCCATGGAGCTAGTGGAGAAATGAAATATGGAGGTGTCAATATGTCTTTGCCGGTCGATCATAGGTTGAGTTGACGTGAAGCAGTCTTTCTCATGCGGCTGAACGAACATATTATCAGGTAATAAAGGCGCAGTTTCCATCAAATGAAACGAGTAGTGGTGGTGTTGGTAATATTGGGAGGCCTTGGCGTTAGTCAGCCCCTATTGACATTGTTCTCATACCGCTACGAGTATGGTAATGGTTTATTGTTGGCGAGCATGAGAATAGGCCGGGCTAGTTAGACGCCACGATCTGACAAATAAGATTATCCTTCAAGGTCACTGGGCGTGCGGATCACAGGAACTGGCGGATCAGATCTCTGAAAGCATAACGCAAGCTAACTTCCAGGCACTGCGAACTGAAATTCTGTATGGAAAAGTATGAGCAGTGCAGTCACAGAAAGGCCATCTCACGCACAAGACCGGATTTGATCCAACCACGGGCGAAATTCCGTCCCGTCCATAGCAGCACGCTGATCCACCAGGTCCTCCCAATGGCAGAGTCATACCACATGTGTATTGGATGACCTCTCCTTGCTCTGGACTGCTTCACGGCCCTGATGATTGCACCTTCCAGTACGACCGCAAGTCCATTCAAGGCGAAAAACTTGGCCTCTCCAGTGGCCATCCTCCAATTGCCAGCCAGCACGCCACGAACGGCGAAGCTGTGGACGAAGGCGCTGCTCAGAAATGCTCCAATGACTTTACCAACGTCTGCAGGTTGTTCTCGACGTTTGCCAAGTAACTTGCGTTCTACCCACTCTCCAGGCCAGACGCCATAGACCAGAAACAACCTGGCGAACAACCGGTGCCAACCAAAACTCCAGAACTTCCGCACAGTGGTAATCTCCCACGGCCTTGTCGTATAGAGTGGCGGAAAAAATGCAAGTGGACTCGGTGCAAGTGGACTGAGCATGATGGCAAAGAGAGAATGCCCGAAAGAAAAGGCTGCCATGAGGAAAGCCCCAAGGGCAGCGGTCAGCAACAACTGCAGATCGAAAGGTAGACGGCAATCGAATAAATCATATGCAGAGTATGCCTCCCATGATGAGTCCTGCACAGGCAGAATGTAGCATGCGTAGATGAATCGGATGATCGCCCAACTGACAAGAAGCACAGGTGACGCATGAACAAGGATGCTATGGATGCGGTTCTGCACAGTCGGAAGCCAGGTCTTGCGAGTATGTCTAACGTCTGCCGTAGTCCAAGTGAAGCCGACACCACGCATGGAAAGTTCAAGCTCAAGAGCCCAAGCAGCACGATCGGGAAGAGTCATTGGCCAACCACTCTCCGTCACTGCAGTCTCCAAGACTGGAACCGGGTCCGGACCAGAGATGGATTTGCGTAGAGCAGACATGGCGGTCCCATAGGATGAGGAGACACTGGCAGCTCGCCCCCGGAATCTGCCGCCATCACCAGTGTCCATGCGCTTGTTACCTTCTTGTCGGTTGCCAGCATGGTGGAACGGGTCAGGGACTCCACCGTTTGTCCATTCTTTTGCCTTGGCCCTTGCCACGGGTTCAGGAGACTCGGTTCGCAATGTATGATGATAAGTGACCCGCCGAGGAACGTGTCTGAAGAGGTATGGACTGATGAAGAATGCGTCGAGGACTCTGCAACCACCATACAACCCAACCAGACCCAGTTGATAAGTCAATCCGATGCTCTGAGGGACGTGATATACGAGAGGAAGGCGGAAGAAGAGTATGCCTGCGACTACTGCAAGACAATTTCGGAGGACTTTGACGGGAGGGGTGTCAATGACAAGAGGCGGTGGTGGAGCAAGGAGTAGTAGTGCAAGGTAATACGTGAGAGGTGGTAAGAGGGCAGCAGTGAATGTGAGCGGCGTGCTGTTTGGGATCGGATGAAGACCGGGTCGCGGAGTCGAGTCCACGAATGAGTCCTGTAGCTGTTGGAGCCATTGCAGCGGTTTCGAAGCCATGTCTTTGGAGAGTGTTATCAGGCAGTTTTGGAGATAGGTCAGCCTCACCGTTGTCTCCAGGAATTACTTAATGCCTGCTATTCGGAAGAGTACGTGCTCATGTCCGCATCATCGATGACGTTGGTCATCAACGACATTGGCATTGATTAATACAGCTGCTGGACGTACAGTATTGATTGCTAAATTGAATGAGGCTGCATCGCAGGGAGCAGGTGCAGTTGAAATCTTAGAGGCGGCTTTGCCTGCAGTGGGAAGCGTAAGTGTTGTAGACCAAGTTTGCAGGTTGGCCATGGATGACATGTTTGTTTGAAGAGTTGGAGAGACGGCAGGGAAATCAACAAACGCGTTCTCTTGGCAATGGAAACTGCGATCGCGCCTCACTCGTACCTACATAGTCCTTCATTTCCAACATATCTACATGACCGAAGTACGGACGAATCATTTGTACCTCTCATACACCACATCGTTGGGGAGAGATCTTTCATTACTGTCGCGCTGCCAATCGAACCTTTCGACCACACCCCCAGGTCAGAACGTGGGTGCTACATGTGCCCCATGAAGTCGTGATAAATGCGGTGTCGGCCTCACTATCCTTGCCCAGTGTTCCTGGGAGCAGTGGCCGTGGTAAACTTGCCATGTCAAGGTCGGTTGCTAACCATCGTCGCCAGTTGTCCTCCTTCTATCACTCCATTCGAACACCTCCACTGATGGAACAAACGAGAAGAGATGTGCAAGTGGCAGATAGGTTGGGCGCGGTCATGATACCTTCGGTGGCACATACCATCGCCGTGCTGTGGACGACGGGGCATGCTGCCTCTGCAGAATTCATCTCGCTGTCTCAGTCGGCCAACCTCCCGGCTCCCACCCTCTCGGCCTCTTTGTTCAGTGCCTCCACCTCAGAAGCGGTATATGGAATGCCCTCGACTTCTCTTTTGTCTTGCGTAATCTGTTCAATCTCCCCAGGAAAGTAAATTCGGTCAATGTCCTGCCTCTTCTCGGAATTGACTACTTTTTGATACAGGTAATCCATCCGTTCTTTGAAGTCTTCCAGTGAAAAAAATAGATCCGGCTTGATTGCGATCAAGAAATGACCGACATCTGCTGGCCTTGATGGATCGTACGGGCCAGTGACGTCGCCAGCAAAGGCCGACCCACTGAGAACACCCGAGAACACGTCCATCATGATTGCGAGTGCTGACCCTTTTGGACCTCCCATAGGTAGCATAACGCCATCGAGGGCCTTTTCAGGGTCATCGGTGGGAAGGCCCTCTGCGTCCAATGCCCAGTCAAGCGGTAATTTCTCTCCTCTCCTCTTGGCTTTATAGATCTTCCCTCGAGCGGCAACACTAGGTGCCATGTCGAGAATGAAGGGTCTCGGTCTTCCTGGAGCACCACACGCTATTGGCGACACTCCCAACAGCTTGGACTTACCACCCCACACTGGCAATGCAGGAGAAGAATTGGTGAATACGAGAGACATCATATCAGCCTCTATCGCCTTCTGCACGATCCAGGCGGACATGCCAAAGTGGTTGGAGTTCTTGATGGCCACCATGCCAATACCAAAAACTTTGGCCATCTCAATGGCTCTGTCCATGCCCAAGGAAGCAGTAACAAAGCCAAAGGCGTTATTCCCATTCACCTGAGCTACAACTGGTGTAGTCTGACTGATGGTGGGCTCAGCTTTAGGGTCCAGCACACCCTGACGAATCCGTTCCATGTAGGATGGAATTCGATTGACGCCGTGGGTATCAATTCCTCGTAAGTCAGCTGCGACAAGACATTTTGCTATGGCTTCTGCATTGTGGGACGGCACTCCGTTACCCACGAGAATGTCTCGGGCAAATTCATGAACCTTTGCAGCGGGAAAAGTCCGAGTCTGATTACTGTCCGAGACCATGGTTGATGTGAATCAGCTTGCCTCGTGGCTATTCTGATCGCCGCTGCGATTATTGGAGTAGGTGTGAAATTGAAAGGCTAATTGAGGAATATGGTTGCATAAGCCACATTTTGCCTTTCAGGATCTGCACTTTGGCTAATGAAGCTAAGATCGGTCGATGCAAGTTTGTGACTTCAACTTTCTGTTTCTTGATTCAAAGACCGGCCTTTACCGTGTCGCTGTTGCAACCATATTCCTGTCACAATCGACGTGAAAGAACAAGTCACCATCTCATGAGCATACGAACTATACACCCGGAAGGCTCCATCAGTCAGTCAAGTGGATAATTCGACGACCGAGAGTACAATACTCGGACTGTTCAAGAAGGCTAGAATCATGCCTGCAAGTCACCAGATGCTTTCAAATGTGGCACAAGATCTTCCCGAATGAATTCTTCCAACCCGTGCAATTTCACTCCGAGGTCTAGCACTTTCGGGTCTGGCAAGTGAACGCCAGGATAGGTGCCTGTCTTGTTGTAGAGGTTGAACATGATGTCTCGAGATTCGTTGCCCGTGTTTGGTAAGACGACGTATCTGGTTGGTGTTCCAGTCACTGTCTTGGTTAGAGTCGAACATAACCCCGACGCTCACAAGTCAACCTACCACTTTCAATCATTGAGCAGACTTCGGTCGGTGTATGGATTGCATCCATGGCATAGAAATGTTGATACACCAACTCTTTCTTGCGGGTGTCCCAATTGTCGAGAATGGCTTTGACGATGACACCGAGATCGCGTTGTACCCAAAGCATATGAACTGAAAGCTGTCAGCGAAGGTCTAATGCGAAGAGGAGAGGCCCACGTCTTGTATTCGCGTGAATGATCGGTTGTCGGAACTCGAGGCCTTTGCCGTCCTCACTCTTCCGTACATGACCACGTAATATCATGTTCTCGTAAAAATTGCCAGTATACACGAAAGCCGCAGGGAGGTTGATGCCGCGTATGAAGTCATCCACGCGATGCTTGCCTTCGTATATCTCACAGCAAACCTCTCCTTTGGATATCTTTAACGAGCTAGGCAGTGTGCTCCACACAAAGCATTGCAGACCGGCTTGCAAGGCTGCTCTGGCTGCATTTTTCCCTTGTTCTTCTTCACTTGCAGGGTCGTTTTGTATGGTCCGTCCAAACGTCAGGAGCGTAAAGCCGTGGCCAAAGGTCGACTTACCGAATCATAAAAGTTGGTGACCACAAAAGCACCCCAGCATCCATCAAATGCTGCCGGCAAAGTCGCTGGGTCAGTCAGATCCCCCTTAACGACTTCGGCACCCCTGTCGGCGAGTCTCTTTGCCGTTGGCGAATTCGGATTTCGCGTAAGGGCGCGGACCGCATATTGTTCTGGATATTGTAGCAATAATTTGACCACGGCGCCTCCTGTTTGCGAGAATCAGAGAGTATATCGAGGAAAATCTGATAGATCCTCAACCTTGATTGCCTGTGGCGCCAGTTACCAATATCTTCTTCGCCATTTACCTCTGGATTATTGAATATATATTTCCCCGCAGCTTAACCTCTCGGCTTTTGACAGAATTGATGTCAACCATCGACTTGTAACATTATACTCAAATACTCTTAAGCATCAATGGTAATGCTCGGAGTCTAGATGTATTCCACCAGCTGACAAACCTTTCATCGCTTGCGGAATGCAGCCGTGGATGAAGACAAAGGGCATCTCGTACAACATCGAGGCATGGCAGTTGTCTTCTCCACACAAAATGTGGAGAGGAATATGATGCGGAGCAGAATTTCATTACTCGACAGGTCGGCAATCAAGATGCAATACTGGTTTTGAGGTAATGGGCAAGCAGATCAATAGACACGACTAACTTACTCCTCTTGAATCATCTAGCTTTTGCACGTATTATGTTGATGTTCAGCGTCGAGGTCGAGGTAGACGGCGGTTTTCTCATCGGACAAAACGTCCCATCTTTGCTTTTTGGGTTAGCGTGAAATTGAGATGTCAACAGTGATGTAAATCCGAGTCTCTTTCTCCCTCTTCTGGGACGACTTGTCGCACTTGTGTATCACACACATCTTCATGCCGACGGGTGCGATATGTCTCGAATGGCTCGAGAACGTTCTGATAAAGCCAAGCATTGGCACTGTCACCTGCTGATACTCGCCGTGTCTCCGGTCATCGTTGCTCCACGCTGATGATGACGTCCAAGACTGGGCGTTCCAAGCGCAGTTACGATCACACTGCCTCAACGTGAGTACACAGGAACAAGATCCTGCGTTGACTTTTTCAATCACAGAAACACACTCTCTTGTTGTTGCCTATCTCTACCTTCACAGCATTATCACATCATCATGCGTTCCCAAATCTTGCTCTCGTGGCTTCTGACAATCACTCCAATCCTGGCCATCCCTCCCCCCGACTTTGGCTTTCCAGAGGCACCTAACGACACCGCTCTCTCGGTCACATACCAGGACAATGGCACGTCGGTCACTGTCAGTGAAGCAGAGCTCTTCGGAGCAGGTAGTATGTTTTTATAACGCCATCATTCGTGCTTTTGCTGACGTTGCAGTCACGGCCATTGAGCCCACGGTCGCTCTGGAAACTGCAAACTTTCAATCCATCTCGAGTTACAATGGCTCCTACGTCCTTCTCATGGTCGATCCGGATGCGAGATATCCTTCCGATCCCACCTACCGATACTACCTCCATTGGTTGCAGACCGATATGACGGCGGCTGCTATTGCCTCTGACGGCACGAGCCAGTTGAAGAACACAACAAGCCCTCGCGTGCCTTATACCCAACCCGCTCCACCTACAAACTCCTCTGCCCATCGCTACATCCTCTATGCCTTCTTTCAATTCGACAACTTTACATATCCTCCCTCCTTTGCTGGGTACAGTAGTCAGAATCGCACGACTTTCAATCTTACAAGTTTCTTGGACGAATCCAATCTCGGTCCAAGTCCGGCTGCAGCCATGTACTTCTTCGTCAGCAACGAGACCCAGGTCCCGCAAGAGTTTACGGCAGCAGCAGGTGGGACATATCCTGGTGGAAATGGGGACATGATTACATCCGGTCCTGGTCCCACGATTACAGCCTCTACATCTCCTGCAAGTGCCACTGCATCAGCCACTAGTGACAGCGGCTCGAGCACCGGCTCGGCCGCTGGATCAGCATCTTCGTCGGCCACAGGCTCAGCCGCATCAGCCACAACAACAAGTGGAGCTGGCAGGATGGCCATGGGCTTTGGAGCAATGCCAGGACTAGTTGTGGCGATGTTGTGTATGGTATGAATGCAGAAAGAGTTTGGGGACTGCCACTGGGATTTTTCCATGTTGATGGACAACTTGTGTAATCACGAGTAAGTGATCGTGCCAAAGAATGAGAAGGCTGAGGGAAGGACATGGTCATGACGCTGAGAAATTGCTCATATTCTTTCCCTGCTGAAATTAAAACCTCGTTTGTCATTGTCCGTATCTACCTGCTTCATTCGGCGATCACATCCAGCTCACGGCATATTCGACGCCCTCTTCAGTTGCGTCCTGGCCCGTCATGCAACTTCGCACCGTTTCTGTCGCTGACTAGATAGTATACCGGAAGAATGGGCTTTTATCGCCCAGATCCAGCAACTCCTGCTCGGTATACTGAGCCCTGATCTCTGCATCAGTCTTTCCGCGCATCAACTCATCTCTCTTCTTATTCTCGTTCTGGTAAGCCCTTCGCAAGAAGGCCGCCATGAGGATAGCACAGACGCAAATGGCTAAGCTGGTGGCGAAACCAGCGGGATACTTGGGCGCCTCGGATGCAATGTAGATGTTGCTACCGCAGATACCTCCCCAGTTACCCAGGGAAATCAAGAGCGCCATACCCACAGCACGCTTCGAGCTGGGAGCGAGATTGTTGCCAACCAAGCAGACGATAGGGACGAACGGACTATAAAGACCGCCAGCGACTAAGAACAAAAATCCGTAGGTGACGCCAGGGAGGCGAGGGTGAGGAATAGCGAGCTCGGCAATGAAACCGACGACACCGATAGCGAAACCGGCCATGATGAATGGCGTACGCTGTTGGATTCTGTCCGACCAGAAGGCGAAGATCAGAGTCAGGATCATGGCGAAGACGTACACTGGGATGGTCATGAGCTGAGCGTTGGCGGAGGAGTACCCCAGACCCTCAATGACAGAAGGTACTGTCGCAGTGAAACCATCTGAAGAAAGTCAGAGAGCTGAAAGGCAAAGACGGGTCGATTGAAAGACTCGTGCTTCTATGGCACGGCCCTCGACAAGGAGAACACTTACAGACACCGATAGTGTTGGCCCAGAACATGACAACAGCGGCGAAGATCTTCCACTCCTTGAAGGCGGCTTTGACATGTTTGAACTGGATGCGATCGCTGTTTGTGACGCGACCATGTCCGGATCCCGTCTCGAGCGCAAGACGGTTGATGATGAACTCTTTCTCCTCCTTGGTAAGGAACCTGGCAGTCTCTGGGTTGTCAGGCACTGAGGATAGTTAGTATCGAAAAGATGTCCCGTTGGGAGGTGGAGTGTAAAACTAGAAATCACGGCGATAATGAGGCACTTTTCAAGGACACTTACGAATGAAGTACAAGACGAATGACAGAGCCACCGGTATAAGACCTTCCAAGATGAAGATCCATTTCCAACTGTCACAAGTATTAGTCTGCTGTCTGCGGGTCGGCGACATGTGCGCAACTCACCCTGGCAGACCTGAAATGCCGTCCATGTGTTCGATGGCGTATGCCAAAAGCCCGGAGAATGCCCCTGACAAGGAAGCAGCAGCGTAGAAGACCGCCATTCGCTGCATGACCTCGTACCTCTTGTACCAGATAGTGAGAAGGTACTGGAGATCGTTAGAAAGCTGTATTGGCAAGACTGCGGACAAAGCGAAAGACTCCTTGAAATGTGACGGGGCACGTGACATGAAAGTGAATACTTACTGTCGCAGCAGGAAAGAACCCGGATTCGGCAACGCCGAGGAAAAATCTGGTGATCAACAGACCCTTGTAGGATGATATGGTACCCATAAGCGTCATGACGGTCCCCCAGCTGAACATCAGGATTGAGAGCCAGATCGAAGGCCGAAGGATCTTCAACACGATGTTGCTAGGCACCTCGAAGAAGCCATAGGGGATGAAGAACAGAGTAAGGGCAACGTTATACTGCAATCCATGAAGGTGGAGGTCGTCATACAGCCCAGCGATTTTGGCGTTTCCGATGTTTCCTCGATCAATGAAGGCGATCCTGTCCATCCCATGAGCAAGGGCGTTCCTCATATCTGTTGGAATTGACTTACAGGTATAGGCACGCTAGAATAGGCACCAGGCGGTAGTCGACCTTTCTCAAGATCCTAGTTTGCTCCTTCTGGTCGAGCTCGACGATTACTTGCGAAGGGGCGAGGCCAAGCTCGACGGTACGGAGGCCACCCATGGCATCAATCTCCGAGTCGGCAATGCCATGATGCTTCTCATCACTATGACCGTCGAACTCTGGACTATCGAGCTCCTGGACATCTTTCTCTTGCTTTGCGTTCATCGTGACAAGGGGGTTGGGTGATGAGGAGCGGGTTTCTGGTGATAGAGCAAGGAGTGGACCTTTGATCAGAGACAAAAGAACAGGGTGAGAAAACTGGTGAGGAAGGACAGCCTGACTTTAAATCATTTACCTCTCTGGCCTGCCACGGTTACATGGCCCCGAAGTCAAGCTCTTCAAAGCGAACTGCCGATCATTCCTCATGCATATCAGTAATGCCTCCTCGCTGACGACGGTCTGTAGATATACCGAGGATTACTGATGATTCGTGGAGATACACCGATTGAGCGGCAGGAATCACCGTGGACTGATCAGAAACAAGGGGGAAGTATACCATGATTGGAGGAGCGCGGGGCGCCCATGGGGATGATTTGGGAGAAGACCCACCGGCAACGGTAGGCGACGGTGCCGATCCAGTCCCGGTGGAACATTGCTTATCAACGAAAGACAAGGAGGCTGGTTTGCAGAAACGTGCATTGATATCCAGCCAGCCTCACTCGTAGGAAAATCAGGCCATCCACACCTGGGCGTTGGATCCTTGTACAACTGTGCAATTATCCTCAAGTTCCGACGGAGACTCCGGCGGAGACAGTATCCTTACCCCTGCTGACTGGTGCTTTAGCGAAGTCACCGGATCAAATGGCAGGCAATAGATCGAGCTAGCCCTCGCCGTGGCGTGCTTTATCAAGCGTGCACGCTGGCCGACCCAGAGCTGGCGACTCACAGAAACCTGATACGGTGCCATGCGGTCCTGCTGATTCGGTTGCATGCATCCCTCGATGGGTCGACATCAATGCTGGAGAAGGAGGTGTACAGGCAGGCCGCGTGGAGAGAGGAGCTTACCAGTGAAACCTGATAGCCTCGGTGAAGTTTGCTCGATCAAAATAATTGCGACAGAACCAGAGAAGCAATCACAGTTCCGACGAGATCTCTCAAAGCCTGACTCGAACATTCGATGGTCAGTAGATGCCAAGCCAATTTGACATAAAGGGGCTTGTCTGGCAAGAACTTGCGAAGGACAATTGATCAAGACATCCGAAGTATAAACGGTCCGTCCGTCCGTCTCTCGTGACGGTGACGCTTCGTCCTAGACCCAGCACAATAATGCTCGTGCTACGGCCACCGAATGTAATCAAGAATACGGAATACGGGGTACTCAGATGAATTAATACTAATACTGGGGATGCGGAGTTGCTCTCCACGAAACCCGCCTTGTGATGGGTAAAACGTTTTGCCAGCAAGGAAAAGAACGACCACCACTATGTACGAGTACCACGGTATTTAGCCGTCTTCCCAAGTCTGGACCTTTCTCTTGAATCATGTGCTTTGCCCAGCCACTATCTGTGGCACAATAGCACCGGACAGTTCTGACAATGAGCTCCTACTCTGGCGCAGCTCGAATGGGATCTTCGACAGGATTCTCAACCGCTTTCAGGAATTTCTCAGCACCTTCCTTGTCATTGGCAAAGATGTGGTCCGCAACCATTCTCCTAGGTGTCTCGCCCATCCACTGGAACAATGAAAAGTCCTCAAACTTATCGGCCTTGAAGATTTCCAGTACCTCGACTGGTTCATAGTCGCTGAGATTCTCGATAAAGTGGCCCATATTGCGAGGGATGACACCCACGTCGCCTGCCATGAAGTCAAAGGTTCTGGCGGTTCCTTCACCAGCGAAAACAGTGACACGCGCGCGGCCTTTGATGAAGAAAGACCATTCGTCGGCATTAGGATGCCAATGCATCTCGCGCATCGCACCAGGTCCGATGTCCAGATGAGCAGCCGCGATCGTCTTGGAGATGGGGAAGTTCCTTGAGTCCGTGATTCGGACAAGGCCACCGGTGGTGTTCCGGGGCTCTTGGTCCAGCATCTTGTGAGTGAATTGCAACTTCGATTGTTTGACATTTTTTCCCTTGGGTTTCTCGTCATCGATCGACTTGGGTAGAGTACCCTGGAAGATGTACTTCTCGGACTTTGGAATCGTCTTGAAAACTTCCGGCGAGAGTTGGAAGTTCTCGGCAAGAACAGCCTTGGGCGTGTGAGCTATAGGCTGTTAGTATTGGTCTTGACGCACCAGGAGATGGACTCACCGAGCCAGTCAGTCAACAAGAAGGTCGACTCTTCGTTGAAGTTGCCGTCGTCAAAAACGAGCAGAAACTCGGTGCCATTGGGGCTCAGTCCTTGCAGAGAGTGTGGATGGCCGGATGGGAAATACCACAGGTCGCCTTCTTGAAGGTCGTCGATAAATTGACCTCCTTCAGTGTCAAGTGCTGTGATGCGGACATTGCCTTTCAATACGTACGCCCACTCTGCTTGCTTGTGCCAATGAAGCTCTCGAATAACGCCATAGTCGAGTCTCATATTGACACCGGCGATCTCTGTGGAAGCACCTAGTTCACGCACTGTGGTCTGACGGGTCCAACCTCCTTCCTGTCACTGTTCAGTGTGATGCCCGTTGATCGAAACCGTGAGCACTTACCTCGATTCTCGTATGAGAGTCAGCGAAGCTCCAACGCAAGTTGGACATGCTTCCATGGTCGGTACTTGGCGGACGAAACAGGTCTGGATTCTGTCTTTCCCTGTCTTTGTTCTGAGGCCCTAGAACTGTAGCACCATCCCCATTCCGCCAGGGAAGGGGTTGCCAGTTCTTGCCATAGGAGTCAACCTTGTGATCATAGGGATCTCTGTACTTAGGATTGTACGGGTTATTGCTTTCAGGATCCGCGATTGGCTTCTGATCCCATTCTGCGATGGGGACGGCCAAGCAAGAGCTCGCAAGGAGCGACAGGGTAAGAAGCTTCATCTTTCAGATCGGCCACGGAAGTCGAAAATTGAATTCAGACTTAAAGAGGAAAGCCGGGGTAAATGAGCTGTAGATATAACTACCCTTCGGAGGTTGTTACCTCAGTGAACAAGGGTAAGCAAACAAGCGAGGAGTCGAAACGTCATGAAGCCTCGGCTGAACGTTTTAGCGCTTCGAGGATCAACATCAGTAATACTTCATCATTTCACCATCGCCATGAATCTGGAACCTATGATGCGCTTTGTTTCCGCTTTCACAAGAAGCACTACGACCGGTAAATTGTTTTTCAATCATCATCTTTCCTTCAAAAGCTCTTTTCTCAGTTTCATCCCCATCTCGCTACAGACCGCCACTTATACTTGTGGGCTGTAGCAAGATCACGTTACTGGAGCACGCGAAAGTCATACCTATCTGAACGTTTCTCACCATGGCTTCCACTGTCGGTTATGGAACTGGGGCAAGAGACTCCAACCATGATAACTCGACACAAGGAGCGGCAGACTCTGAGAACCAACCACTGCTTGGAGGAGGAAAAACAAAGTCGACATCGTCTTTTACCGAGTACATGAAAGACGACATTGACAGACGATGGGCTGATCTCCTTCTGCTATTGTCCTATATCATCACGGGTCTCCTCGATAGCTCGGCGGTCTTCATCTGGGGATCCTTCGTCAGCATGCAGACCGGCAACACTGTCTATCTCGGACTCGGGCTGGTCGAACCCACCAAGCAGACACGATGGATCAAGTCCTTGACATCAATTGGCTTCTTCTGCTTCGGTTCCTTCTGCTTTAGCCGGTTCCACAGGTTCTTTTCACCGAAACGACGATGGGTCCTCCTGACGTCCTTCTTCATGCAACTTCTGTTGATTGTCGTTGCAGCCGTCATTGTCATGATCGATACTGGGAAAGCTGGCGAGTTGCGGTGGGAAGTGCTTGTCCCTCTTGCGTTGGTTGCGTTTCAGAGCAGTGGACAAGCAGTAACCAGTCGGGCTTTGCAGTACAATGCCTTGACCAGTGTCGTTCTGACTAGCATTTACTGCGATCTTTGGTCCGATCCCCTGCTTGTGGCAGGTCTTACGCAAAACGCGGAGAGAAACAGACGGGCTGCTGCACCGTTGCTGTTGCTGGCAGGAGCAATCTTTGGCGGCTTATGGGCGCATAGCTCTGTCGGTCTGGCTGGAGCTTTGTGGACCGCTGCCGGATTGAAAGTTGTGATTATGGGAGCATTTTTTCTCTGGAGAGCCGAAAAGCCAGCTCCACGCACTTGATATTGTCTCAAGAGATGAGCTTGGCAAAGAAGATCAACCGAAATTTGCAAGACTCGTCTACCAGCGACAAAGACATGGTTGGATTGAGATATGGGGCATTTTCGAAGCTTCAACGTCCTTCTTGAAGGAAAGCAAGATTGCACTCCTGCTTATGGAGAGCTTTTCGAAGCATCTGCAGATGGGCCTGTGAGTGAGCATTCGACGCTGCTCGGTTGCTGGGGACCGGATGTTGTTTCATCGAGGATAACGTTCAGTCTTGCTTGTTGTAGTCTTTATGTAGTAAAGCCTAGCGAAGCTATGTTCATGTTTCATGTCCGCTTAAACTGGGTGCCAGAGCGTGCCAATTCCTTACATGTGGTTATGGAACCATGTGAGCAAGGTCTGGTAGGCCTTTTCGTAGGCAGCCTTGACCTTCTCATCCTCCAAATCACTTCTTGCAGCCATGAAGCCGTGGACCTGGTCATGGTACCATTCCACCTTCTTAGGCACCTTCAATTCTGCCTCATACTTTTCAACAGCATCCTTTTCTTCCTCGCCGGATGGTATCATGAGCATTGGGATTGTGACATTGGCCGCATCTTTCGGGTCAATCATGGCTGGGTGGCATGTTGCAGCAGCCTTGAAAAGAGTGCCCGAGGCGGACACCAGGTTGACAATCTGCAAATGGTCAGCCCAAACTGAGCGCTTGCTGAAAGTCCGCTTTTAGAGCAATGCAACTGACCTTCCCGCCCCAGCAGTAGCCAACAATGCCCCATTCCTGGATACCCGGGTTGGAAGACTTTAGCTCACTCATGACACTCTTGATCCTCTCGACAGTCTTTGGTGGAGCTGCTGAGGTTTGGAAGAACTCGCCCAATTTCTTTCCCTTCTCCTCGTTGTCTGGCGGATACCACGAGATGTCGGCAGGTTTGCCCTCGAAGAAATCTGGCATGAAGACTCGGAATTGGTGTTCATTGTGAGCATGAGCGAGTATGTCAGCTCCTTGAAGAGTCTGTGGGAAGAAGCCGAAGATGTCGTAAACGACCAGAATGCCCTGCTTAGCGGAGGACGGTCCGGTTGTGTCTGGTTCGATTCCATGTGAGCTTTGCCCTTGGGGTGTTTTCAAGTGACGTACAAGTCTTCAGTCCGTCGACCGTGATGAATTGGCCTTGTTCTTTCTTCGAGCCATTAGTTAGTCTGGGAGGATGAACGATCTGAAGAACATACGTAGCCTTTGCTAATCACCGCAGGTGTATTGCAACCTGGAAGCGATTAGTATTCGTATCCACTCCGACAAAGTGATGTCGTACATGCGGCTGACTGAGTATGAGACATGCTTGCTAAAGTTCTTGTTGGTGCTGCTGTTGGGCCAAAGAGATATTGTGATGCTGAAGACAGCTGTTTTGAGATGGCTGCAAGTCTCAACCGGGAAGTCATTGACGTCGTTAAATAGTTTTTCCAGTGCTTGCAGGGTACAGCTTCGCAAGAAGAAATGGAAATCAATGATGTGAGAAGGTGGGGATGAGATGGCCAATCACTGGTAATGGCCTGGAGGGGTCCTTCGGCAGCATTGCATCCTCGGATGAAGAACAAAGTCCGACTTCCTCTACGTCAGTTGCTGTATCACGTGGCGATAACGGATATAATATGGCCGATGATACAATTCTATCTACGCCTTTGTCTTTCTGGTCTTGAGTCTCACTTCGAAACCTTCCTGCTTGATGAACCATGCATTGTGCAGTTTCCATGGCTTCGACGGGTCCGCTAACTCGAGCTTTGGGTAGGCCTTGTCAGCATATTCTTGCGATAGGGTCGGCACCGTCGATAAACTCACCTCGAATCTCATCAAAACGGCAGGCACCAGTTTGTAGATCTCCAACAAGCTGATATTCTTACCAATGCATGTCCTCGCCCCTGCACCAAACGAGAAGATGGAGCTTTCCATAAGTCTCCTTTGCTCGAGCGAAGCGTCCAGCCATCGTTGGGGCCGGAACTCTTCTGTGCGTTCTCCGAAGAGTGAATCTCGGTGAACCGTCCAGGCATTGCAGCCCACGATCGTCCCAGCAGGAATGAATTGTCCGCACAGGGTCACCCCACCAGCAGGAACAATGCGTTCCAACGTGAGGCCTGCTGCTGGATGACATCGCAATGTCTCTTTGATCACGGCGCTGAGGAATGGAAGCTCCCGAACGTCATTCCAATCCACCAGACCCTCCGCATTCTGAAAGGAGCCCTTATCTTTCTGAGCCCATAATTCTTCCATGAGGTCTTTCATGTCGTCCGGGTGTCTCAACAGATTGTAGAAGAGTGCGCGTAGGGTAATGGCTGTCGTATCCGAACCAGCAAACATGTTGGCCACTGTCACGGCAAGGACTCTCTCGTGCGTCATAAACTCGGGGTCTTTTCTGTGAGCTTCGTAGAACCTAGACAAGAAGTCCCTGCGTGCGGGTTTGCCATTGGCTGTGTCGGATGACTTTTCGCGGCCTTCCGCTACGTCCGGCCGGCTGGCAATGCGCGCTCTGGCGAAATTGGCTACAGGTGAATTGGCGTTCAAGAGGTTGTAGCTGCTAGCGGCTAGGCGGATGGGATTCTTGAGAAGTAGGCTGTCCAGGATCGGAAGTTGGCCAACCTAACATAAATGTGTCAGTGGCATGAATACCGGCACCAGGCAAGGTATACCTACCACTGCGGCGTAGTTCAGCAGCCATTGAAGATCGCCAATGATGTTTTCCACGTCACCCCCTTTATCGACGAAGCCCAGACGTTTTGAGAACGTGAGCTCGCCTATCACATCGAAGGCATAGTATTGCAGCCACTTGCTAAAATCGCATACGCCGTCAGGACCAGCTTTGTTGGCAAATCTCTTCTCCAGTTGATTGAGGAACTCCAGCGTCGTGGAATCCACTAGTGGTTCGAACTGTACCAAAGTGCTCATAGCATAGGCATTTGAGACCGCCCTTCTCAATTTGGCATGGAAGGCTTCGTCTGTGGAGGTGAACAATGTTAACAGGCGACGGCCTCTTGCGATTGTCTGCTGCACAGGGTAAAACTCGGACTTGACAAACCCAGAGTTCAAGGCATATATGATCTGAATAGCCGCTGGGTCTGACACCGAGATCGCCCGAGGCCCCAAACGCACCAACGAACCGTGTATCTGATGCAATTTGATATGCTCAAGTTCAGGTCGTCGGCGCCATACCACAAACACACGCCAAAGGTCGGTACATGAGGCCAGAAATGGACCGGGTATGTGGGAAATGCCACGGCCATATCTGTTGAAGACCGCTCGGCTGACGGCAAGGACGAGGAGAGCCCAACACGCGACAATGTATGGATTGTCTCTCCATGAAGCCAGTATGGGATCAACGAACATATTTGCTTGAGGTATCTAAGGAAACCCTCCAAGGATGGTAAGACAGACGTGAGTTAAGGCAAGGGATATCGGTCAAGCATAGGCTTCTTCGTGCATCCTCCTGTTATGTGATGGGTATATCCCGTCCGTGTAACTGCCGAATGGATAGTATGGGGTAATAAACGCGGTTGGAGTTCTGGGGGAGCATCATTGGGGGTGGTCGCCATTATTCGGAACAGAGCGCGGTCGGGACTCGGGGTGGTCGTGGAGCGGAATTTGTACCGTCAGGAGACCTTGCTGTCGAGCAACATGCTGAAGGGAGAATGTGTTCTTAGCAGTGACTGGCTGTAGCATTGCGTGTTGATGGCAGTGTCTTGTTGGCAGTACCTTACTGTACTTCGTCGAGATCATTATTCCGCGTGACGTCACCTTCTGCTTCCCCAACGCGTCGCGTCGCAGTTGTTATGGCTGCTGCTGCGCTCTCAAGCTGTTCATCTACCACCACAAAGTCATAGTGCTGTGCACTGCGTTGCTTCTGCGCCTGAAAGGACAAACGGACTATGCTCCTCTGACCCAGTCTACAGCCCTCTTCTTGACCAACATATGTTTCTTGACATGAAGACTCAACTCGCAGGAACATTGCTTTGCTCTGTCCTTGTTTCAGTGCCTGTCTTTTCCTTGTGTATGACCCCAAGCTTTGGCAAAAGAGCAAGTGGACGCCGACGTTGCCTCGAGCGCATCCCGCCAACACAGAGCATGATGAAAAGGAGACTGCTTCAGAACACTGAACACACAGTAACAAACGCCTTCGCGAACGAATCCAAGAATCTCCCAGCGTGCGTTGTACCCCATCCTATTTCATCTGTCATCAATCACATGTACACATCTGGGCTGCAAGCCATTCCTTAGACATTTGCTGGTCATTTAGCAGCCGTACGACATTGAATGCTCAAAGTCAGGTAACCCGCCGCAGAGTCGCTGGAATTCAAACAACATTCGCAGCTTGACAAGGTAGGAACCCCAATCACTCCCTGGATTTCATGACTGATCGCTCTTCTCATCCTTCTTGGCCGCCTCTTCTCGAGCCAATCTGTCGAAGTGCAACTAGTAGAGGAATTAGTTCGGCCACTGAGATTTGTTACCTATTGCTTACATCTCTTTCGCTCTCGGTGGCATGTTCTTCTGTCCAGTGTCGATTCCCTTTGCGGTCTTCGCTTTTCTCCTGAGTAATACCGCTTTGAGGGTACTTTTTCAAGTCGCTGGCTCGTTCGGCGCGAGCTAGAGCCGTCGGTAGGAAAGATATGGGGCTCACTGAATACTGGCGGCACATCATCCTCGGACGTACCAGCCGAGTCCTTAGAGAAAACATGACAGTTGATTTCATCCTGGACACATGCAAAAAAGGATGCCTACTACTTATTGCAGAACAGCTATAGACTCACTTCATATATGTCGAGGAGAATCGGTGGAGAATCTCAATTTTGGGATGTTCAGAATTTTTATAACCTTCAAAAATGAAGCTTCGACGATTGCTCTCGGGTGGTGTGATATTTTCCCTAGGTGTCAGGCGATAAACGGCTATCGCACAAGGGTCTGTCATTTCGCAGCGAGCATGCTCAGACCACTTCTGAAATCATTGTCCTTTGCATTCGCGGTCTAGATTGCCGAAGAAATCTTGACAAACAGACAGATTCTGATTGTAGTGATAATAGGAGAAAGCATGAGGCACAGAGATATCAGTATCCCTAGGAAATTAGCGCTTCAAAAAGAGCCTTTTAGCCCCTGGAGACACTCGGCCATCGTGTTCGATTCACGTTTCCGGGGGTGCCTCAACCCTCTTCTCCACACTCTACGTTGCTGAAGATCTTTAGCAAGGAGAAATAACATTGAAAACCGTGACATGCAGGTTGACTCTGATCAAGATCAAGACGCCCCACGAATCCACGATCCCAACCCAAGCCCTGAAAAGCTGACCCCATGGATTGTCAACCGACCCCACACCGTTCGTCCACATCCGACGGAGAGTTTCCTAATCGTGAAGATCTAGCTTCGTGCACAACTGCCGGGGTCATACCTTGTTAAGTATGGAGTCACGATAAGATTAGGCTTTATATATCTGGCTGGACGGCAGGTATATTTCGGCAACGAATGTATAGCCGCTGAAGTTCGACGAGAATGCCATTAAGCACGATGGACATCCCCGAAACTCATAAAGTCGCAATCCTGGTGGTTCGTATTCCGGTTTTGAAACATCTACAGTGGTTCAGCTGACCGACAGTAGCGGCACGATGGCACATATCATTTCGAGACAAAGACTGTATCCGTGCCAGAAGTCGCACCCACAGATCTACTAGTCCGCCTGTCAGTCACAGGAATATGTGGCTCGGATTTTCACCTAGCAGCAGGACACTCTGGACCCACGAGAGACATCCTTGGGCACGAAGGCATTGGGCGTGTCGTCAAGTTAGGCTCTGCGGTCTCTCCATCCTTCATTGACATTGGTGCAAGGGTGGGCATTGCTTGGGTGCGCGACATTTGCGAAAAATGCTTCTGTTGTCTTGCTCCTGGCGGCGAAGCTCGATGTCTGGAAATGCTATGCTCGGGGTTGAAAAGGGACGGCACGTTTGCAGAATACGCGGTCGTCCCGTCCAGATATGTTGTTCGCATTCCTGAGGGAGTGAGCGACCACCTCATCGCCCCAATCCTGTGCGGCGGCGTTACGGCTTTTAAAGCGATCAAGGTCAGTGAAGCCGCACCTGGTCAGTGGGTGGTCATATCTGGCGCTGGAGGAGGAGTCGGAGCACTAGGTATCCAATTCGCGAAAGCCATGGGCTATCGGGTGATTGCGATTGACTTGGGCGATGCGAAGCGGGAATATTGTTTGGAACTTGGTGCTGAAACGTACTTTGATGCGACCAAGGTTGATGCAGCTGCTATCCACCAACTAACAGGAGGATATGGAGCCGCGGCAGTCTTGATGATGGCTAACTCGGGCAAAGCATACGAAGCCGGGCTGGAGTTTGTCGCGCCATATGGAGCCTTTGTATGTGTTGGCATCCCGCCACCTGAACACCAAGTCAGGTTTCATCCGCTGCTGGGCATCTCGAAGAACATTCGCATTATAGGTTCGGCTGTGGGGACGAGGAAAGACATTTGGGACGCCATTGAGTTCGTCAAGCGAGGTGTAGTGACACCGAGGGTCGAGAAAGCAACGTTAGACGATTTGACCGAGATCTCAAAAACATTCCAGAAGGTGAGTAGCCCGCAAAGGTTGCCAGGAAAGTTGTTCAATGCTGACACTGTGCAGACACCTGGAAAATATGTGATCCGCTTCCACGAGGAAGAGCAACAACTCTCCAATGGGCATTAGACAATAGATGCTCGTGCACATGAACAGTTGCGGTCGCACTGTCCATAAGTTGTGTAACCATGATATGACATGGGATGGATGTCTTGTATTTGAACCGAAGATCGAGAGATCGAATGGTCGATTGATGTGTCGGCGTATCGGCTTGTCTTCAAGCCTTGCTCTTGAGTGGTCGTCCTTGCCTTCCCCACAAAGTTTGCGGAAAGTTACTTGCCTATAACGACCCCGGACGCACGCTCTCAGCTTAGTAGCGGTGCGACATCTGGTCATTCAGCAATGATGGACGGGGTGTCGCGGGGTGCACCTTCACATGTTTGGTGTAAAGCCCTTGTCAGCTGACGACCATAGCACTCCTCTCGTAGCTCCCGTGTGAAGAAAACCATCCGACCTCGTTGACAGCGGTTGTGATGGTTTTTGGATTTTCATACACTCGGCCTTCTGAATTGACTGCCGTTCGATTGAAGTATGGCAGCCCGCGTATTGCTCTTCAGGTTGGCCGTGACCACCAAGGCCGGTAGGCTGAACATCCCATCCCGCAATGGTTTTGTACGATCACTCCGCCTGTCTGCAATCAAACCTGCACCCGCCGATGTGATATCGAACTCCGCCAAGACCAATCAAACAGTACAACAAACCCACCAGGTACAGATTCTCACCGACGAGGCAAGGAACGCAGCGTTCCTCGGCGAAGCTGACAGCAACGATGGCCATGATGTGTATCGAGACACGTATGGGCCTCCCCCAACGGCATTAGATGCCAAATATGCAGCCTTCCTAGGCGAAGCAGATTCTGATGATGGTTTCGAGACACGCAAGATTGAAGAGGGACATATTCACGAACCATTGGACGCCAGATATGCAGCGTTCTTGGGAGAAGCCGACTCGGACGACGGCTTCGAGGCACGCAAGGTAGAAGAAGGTGACAAGCACGAGGCCCTAGACGCAAAGTATGCCGCCTTCTTGGGTGAGGCTGACAGTGACGACGGCTTCGAGGCAGATATCGCGGCGAACCCTGCCAAGTATGACCATAAGATCCAAGATACCAGTGAGAGCGGCTTCCATGCGGAGGGAGGAGAGGTGCGTTAGGCCGAAGCCCCCTAAGTACGGCGCCGTTTTGTGAGAGACATGAAACTGGTTCTCTGTGATTGACTGCGACGGGCAACTGGTCAAGATCAGTATCAATAAGTAGTATAATATTGAAATTTGCGCTTCGGACAACTCATGTCGTCTTGATTTGGTGTGGTGCGGCAAGCAGCTTGTATTATGTTCACTCTTTCTCAAAGTTGTCGTAGTCCTCCTTGGACATTAAGCTGTCTAACTCTGCCGAGTCGCTGACTTCGATTTTAGCCAGCCACCCCTCGCCTTCGGGACTCTTGTTTATCGTGCCAGGTTTTTCTTCCAGGACCTTGTTGTGATCCTTGATCGTGCCGGATACAGGAGTCAGGATATCTGAAGCCGACTTGACTGATTCCACCGCGCCAATACTGTCGCCTTTCGCCACTTCCAACCCTAGCTCTGGCAGTTCAACATAGACGACGTCGCCGAGGGCTTTTGAGGCATATTCTGTAATTCCAATCGTTCCTGCACAGCGGTTTAGCGGAGTACCAGAGAAGTGGCAGTCTGAGCGAGCGTACCAGTCTTGCCATCTGAGTCGAGCTCAATCCACTCGTGGTCTTCTGTATACTTCTTCACGTAAACTGTAGCTAGATGTCAGGTATATCCTGCAGATATGCGTGGCCAACTTACACGCCGGTCTTGACGAGAAAGCCTTCCGCGAGACCGAGTTCCACTGACACGGCCGGGGTGCAACCGACGACGGTGTGACTGTTTTCCGCGAAGCAAGGCTCAAGACCGTCGGCGCCAGTCGACGCACAGCTGCAGTAGACATCCTTGCTGTGTTCAGGGGGATTTGAGAGTGCGAAAGGAAGAAAAAGCGAGAAACCTGGCGAAGTAAGTTACTCGCTGTGGAATGTCCCGTACAGTCCCAAGTCAATTGCGGAGGAAAGCGAGGTCGCTGCAACTTAAGCTTCCGCCGCGAACTGCGACGGACTTTATTCCTTGGGAACTTTTTCCTCCAAGTTCAATTGCGACAACAACCATTGTGCTTTTATTCAGATTGACCATGCGTGTATGAGCCTACGACGATGCTCTACGAATTGATTGCCGTGGTAAATTTCCAACTTGCTGCGCGACGCTTTAAGCACCTCACTAACCACCATTCAGGTCCGACCGGGCAACATCGCCCATGTCAAAGAGTACGGTCTCCCTCCGTTGCTATACATCGAACACCTTCTAACATGCCATCAGGATCGCCCGAGTCACGGGTCAGCAGATTCTCGACAACAAAGGCGTCATCCGTGGTATCAAGAATTGGGGGCAATTTGACCTGCCTCGACCGACGACAAAACATCAAACTCAGCATCATCAAGGTCATTACTTCGTGATGCAATTTGATGGCTCAGTAAAAGTACAGCAAGAGGTCCGACGACTCCTCGGCCTTGACCCGCGGATGATTCGATATTCCATGGTGAAAGTCGGTGATAAACTCGGCGGCGTCAACGGCGCAATTGAAGAGGTGGATGGAGATATACCCTGGAATTCTGGTGGAGGCAAAGACGTTCTTTCTTTCGCAGAGACATTCGACAACCCACGCGTGGCAAGATAATCGAAAGGAAATCATGTGCGAGAGGAGCATCAAACATATCATTTCTACCCAACGCCCGCTACAGTGTGGTATCATCAAAACAGACTCCATCGACCTCTCTCCTTGACGACTGGCGCCCCTGTGGTGGACTGCTTTGTCCGGCCTTCCAGCTGCCGCAAGCTCTCAATTTTTGACAGCACCAGCTCCAGCATGTCTTTGCGCCTGATGACATCGAGATGCTTGCGCACTCTGGGATCCTCACGCGCGAACCTCTCGATCTCGTCTTGGCTCAGATGCCGTCCAAGACGAATGTCGAGTTCTCGTGGGAAGTTGTAGTAGAACTCCGAAAGCAGCTCAACGTTGAGGAAGAGGACAGCCGTCGAGGTCAACTTGTCGGCCACCACATCAAGGAAGACCTCCGGACAATAATACTTGTTCTTCAAGTTCGCGCACTGTTTGGACTTGACAGCCATCAGTCGCATCTTGAGGATGTCGGCCCGATCACGAAGGAAAACAGCTTCGCGGCCTGTATAAATAGTTAGAACAAACTCATGGAAAATATGAATTGCAGCTTGGACGTACCTCTTTGTAGTAGAGCCGACGAAAATCCGCCTGCTCCGCCTGTGCCGTCGCCTTCTAGAACAACGTCGCCCTTTCTGACCCGATCAATAAATCCCATAACATCTTTGAGCTTTTTCTTGCCAATGACGTCCTCAAGTTGCTTCTGGGCGCCTTCGCAGGCCTTGAGCTCCCCCTTAAGGACGCGTCCCGCGTTTTCTCGTCCTTTGGACCACTCGTTGTTTTCCACTTCTATCTCGAATTTGAAGGGTTTGATGCAATTCTCCACTTGGTCGCTGGTGCTGTAAAATCGATCATTAAGGATACTTGATGCTGCATCGACGATTGCCTTCTGTGCATAAGGATGTGCGGCGAAAGTGGAGGATGCAATCAAGTTGTCGACCTGGCTCTGTAGTGCTGTAGCGACCACGGTCGTAGCCAGTCTTCCAACTCCCAATTTGGTCAGCTCGCCCGTCGAAGCATCCAGCTTTCGCTGCCAGTACAGTGAGTTTGGGTCTGCTTTGGGCAATTCCGCCAACGGATCGGCTTCGGATTGAAGGGGTGCGAGGTCCTCGACAGGCTTGTTCCAGTATCTCTTGGCCAGCAAGTCCATCACTTTTTGATCGAGAACTTCTTTCAGGAGAGCGCGGACTTGTGGCCTTCCGAAATGCTCGCTGAACTCCTTGAACGAATGTTTGAAGCTGTCCAAACTTTCAGCGAGATACGATTCGGCGCTCAGAGGCCTGTCATTGTATTGAACCTTGAATTCGTAAGTGGCTTCTTCAAGCTCTTGGACAATGGCATCTCGAGTTGTTGCTAGGCTTGCGGCCATTGTCTGTTCCAGTACGTGCATCAACTTATGCCGTAGAGTCGTTGTGCCAACGGCGAGCTCTGATTGAGGTCCGAACTCAAGAGGGTGGGCTGAAAAGTATGCATTCTCGTTCTTGACAATTGCGCTGGTAACGTTCTGACCAGTCCGTGAAAACAGCCCAGCAGATTGTGGTATCTTGCACACCACACCAACATATCCCAGCCGTAGTGGATACTTGCGATCCGTCAGGATATCGGCACCTCTAGCCGCGTCAACCAAATCCATTTTGGTAATGACGCCAATTGTCCTTTCACCACGAGGGTCAACTCGTCGACTCGACCTAAGGGCGGTAGAATTGGCAAGATCGACATCGGCGGCTGAGATGGCCAGGATGACATTGGGTGGCTGAATATACTTGTCGCATAGGTCGGCAATTTTCTGTTTCAGCTCAGGAGGTTGGTCTTTTCCTGAGACTTGTATGTATCCGGGAAGATCAATCAAGGATAAGTCCGGAACATTTGGGGAGTAGATGGAGAGTTGTATCGGGTCGTCAGTAACGCATTGCTCAGCGGGCACGGCCAGGTTAAGGTCGGTCAATGTGCGTTGAATCTGGGAGAAGTCGGTGATCTTCCCCAAGCCTAAAGCTGGGAACTCGCCATATTCTGCCTTTGCATCAGGAGTGTTGATGAGGGTAAGCTCGATTGGGCGTCTGGTGACCATGTTCGTTCCCTTAGGTAGGAATTCGTGCCCGACAATGGCTTCAAGAACAGAACTCTTCCCAGATGATTGAGAGCCAATGACGACAATTGATGGTAATGTCAAGGCACCACCTTGTCCGACTGTGTTCAAAATGCTCCGAATTTCAATCATCTTTCTCGTCAAGACCATCATTTGATCATCTCGAGCCACTTGAGGATCTGATATTTTGTCCTCCTCATCTGATTGTTCCAAGCCGAGCGCCGCACCAGATGCTGCGGCAGCTGCAGCAGCTGTCTGGGATTGATTTGGCCCTTCTGGCCGAGACCCTCCTTCGCCAGAGCCTTCGCCCTTTTGGAAAAGCTGTTGCATCCACTCAGGTAAATGTGTATCATCCTTGGTCTTTTGCCAACCCGCGCCTATTTGATCGGCTATGCCCCTGGCACCACTGAACAAATTCGAAGATGTATCTGACACTGTTTCTCCGGCTCTTTTCAGTGCATCGATTGCGTAGTTCCCTGCCTGCGTCGCCTGGTATTGTAGGTAAGCCAGTCCGGCGAGCATGCTTGCACCGAACATGGCAGGTAGCCGAGCCATCTTGAGGGCGAGTTTGGGCAGGACCCTGGCAAACGAGATTGATCGTACAACCGGGACATTATGTATGGAGTTTGACCCTAGAGGCCAGTTGCGCTGTGGAAGAAGTCGATTTGGCCTCAACAGGCCTCCGGCATGTGTTTGGACATGGTTGTGAAAGAGCCGCCCTGCTCGCTGGCGCAGCAAAGGTGCGGCCCTTGCGGAGAGCAGCCTACCATTCATCACAGGACTGCATCAGACATCAACGGCAGAATCGATCACGTTGGTGAAAATGGAGATGTCAGTGGGATGTTTGGAACAACGCGCATGATATGGGTCATTTTGGGGGAAATGACGTCTAACCAGGAGAAGTTGCATAGCGAGCCACTTTCCGGGAAAATTGGCGTGTCAGACGGTGGATATATCTCAACCTCAGTTTCGCCTTGAAGAAGATCGGAAAGAATGAACATGGGATGCAACTTAATAATATCTATGCTGTTGAAGCCAGCATCCTTTCTCAGCGTCAAAGACAAAATTCCCAGTCGTATATAGAGAAGGCTTCAAACACATATTGACCAAATACACCTACTTGCCCCGATGCGCTCACAAGGTCAGACAGACCACTTTTTCCTGCACGAGGCTACATTTTTGACTGTCCTTTGCCTCTGATTGTGACACACCAAACAAAAAGTGAATAGCCATTCGACGACTACGAGTGGAGGACTCTTACACCGCCATCTTGGTTTATTGCGAGGCAAGGGGCTGTAAGGTCGCGAATCTGTATCACTTCTCATTTCTCTTCTATCAAACGAGCTCAGCGGCGTTTATGGTGTCGGGTTTCTATCGCTTTGACTTTGAATATTCGCCATCAGGGCTTTGGAGCTTTTTGATCTACTCACTCGTTCATTGCTGTAGTTGAGTGAAGGATTGCGAATAATGTCCTTAACTGAGCATATGACTCACCCTGCTACCTTCATCCAACCTTCATCCATGAGTCTCTGCAGCGTTCGGCAAAATGTGTAGATTTCTCGTATGTGTTGTACTCTTACACGATTGATCAAGGCAAGGCTGAGATGTTCTAGGTCTACAAAGGCTCGAAGCCCATCATTCTCTCAAAACTCATCACAGAACCTTCTCACAGCATTTTAACACAATCATACGACAGCCGTCTTCGTCTAGACAGTCGAAGACCGGTCAACGGCGACGGATTCGGGGTGGGTTGGTACACGGAACCAGAATTGGGTCCTGATCCATGCGTTTTCACCTCGACACTTCCAGCATGGAATTGCGTCAACCTTGAACGACTCGCGCCAAAGACGGCTTCAACAATGATATTTGCCCATGTGAGGGCGACAACCGAAGGCTCTCTGGCGGAGAACAACTGTCATCCCTTCCAACACAACACGCTGATGTGGATGCACAACGGCAACATCGGAGCATGGAAATACGTCAAACGACCTCTTGCCGACAGTCTCTCGGACAAATGGTACCTGGGCGTTAAAGGCGGTACTGATTCCGAGTGGGCTTTTGCCCTGTTTCTCGATACCCTGGAACGCGAAGAAGGCGTAGACCCAAGCTCGGAACCCGAGGGCGGATTTGACACCAAGACCTTGAGACGGGCCATGAAAAAGACCATTGCAAAGATCAATGCGTTCGTGAAAGCCGTACCAGCAGAACATCATCTAGCAGATGTGGAAACACGAAGTCTGCTCAACTTCGCCGTTACCGATGGCCATTCCGTCATCGTGACGAGGTACGTCAGCAGCAAGACGGACGCTGCAGCAAGTCTATACTATTCATCCGGCACGGCATGGGTAGAAGGGAAGACCAAAGGGCAATTCAGGATGGAGCGGAGGGACAAAGCCTCGGATGTGGTCCTTGTGGCCAGCGAACCGTTGACATTTGAACGACACAACTGGTTGTCAGTCCCTACGAACACCATCGTGACGATCTGCAACCAGACGGTGTATGTCCGTCCCATCAAAGACGAGTACTACGATCCAGACCCGTCCACCGAGCGGTCAACGGGCTTCGCAAGATCCAAGGGGTTGGTCGCAAAAGCTCCTGGTGGTGGTACTGCGACTCCGTCCACCATGGTGGGCACGCCGGTCCAAAGCACTGAAGTCGAGGCAGTAGACGGCAGTTACGTTGCTAAGGAGGACTTGGACAAATATAGATCGAAGATGGCGGATCTTCATCTGCAGAATGGGACCGGCTTGTCTCGGGAAAGTGAGCAGGTCTTGGCTTGACTTGGTAGCGAAAGACCTCTTCTATGCCTGCGCTAGGATGTTCGACGAGTTGATTGCATGCATTTGGTGGCGCACGAGGATTGGAAACAATTTGGAAGACGGGTGCATTTGGGCATGGATAATGGGGCCAGGAGGCAAGGAGTACGGACAGACCGGACCGCCTCGCAGGCATGAAGCGCAAACGGGAAGTGACGGGCATATAAGGCGTCTTCAAATATGTCATTCTTGTCCACCTTACAATCATCGTATCGATCTACCCATCATCCCCTTTGAAATCCGCATGCCTGAAATATTTCATACCCACCCAAGCCACGACAACCCAGACCCAAGCCATCACGCATGTCAATACCAGTAGAGCAGGGTAGTACCCTACGATAGGCAGCGTGGGATCATCTTCCAATTCAGGCGGCGCATAAGGCGTCTCTCCCACGTCCCATGCCCATGACCAGATGCCGAAGCAAGAGCCCATCCCAACCACAAAGACGATCCATGTCACAATCAGAATCACGTATCCCCAGAATGCGGTCTCGGAATAGTCCCATGCCTCCTCTTCCGTGGGAGTGCCTGCAATGGACTGCGGCTGTGTAGCAAGCGGGGACCGAGTACGTGAAGCGAAATCTGCAAATCCTCGACGGACGGGGTCCTGCAGTGGGAAGTATGAGTCGCCGATCGAGGATGCCACCGAAGGCAGTTTACGCAGGACTGGCATGCGTGGCAGTACAAGATCCTCGTCGTCGGTCGAAGCATCGGTTGCCATGGTCGGACTCGTGATGGACGCGGCGGAGGATGCTGGGTCGACAGAGGCAACGCTACTGCGTATCGAAGGAATTGAGACGCGGGAAAGAGTGCGGAAAGGCCAGGACGGCGGAGAGTCGGGAGAGACAGGATTCACTAGTTCTTGACTTGCTCGAGGTGTTGCAGGCGCTTGTTCCTCCTCCGCAGTCTGTGCTGTAGGAGAATCGGCGCTTGACAATGGACTTTTCTTGTTGTCAGAATTCTTCCTGTCTCTTCCTTTTCCCAGCACGGTCTTTCTCAAGGATCCTTTTCTCTTCCTCTTGCCCTGGGCTTGCACCTCGGCCATTGCGCCTCGTCCACGATGAGACACGCCGGTATCATCTCGATCGGCCGCGTCACTCTTGGCTTGGTCGCTGTTTGTACGCAAGAAGCTTAGTCGTGATAGAATACTGCCGGAGGAGGATCGCTTGTGGCCATCGCCTCTCTTCTTGAGCTTGACCGCATCCTTTTGCTCCTTGTCTTGGCTGCTCTGCTCGTCATCAACCTTGGGAAATGGGGTGGATTTCTCGGGGGATTCAGAGTAGCCATGAGGCGACCCGTTCATGGCAGGCTTGTAGGTAATGAGCGCCGCATATTGTACGCGTGTAAATATCCCTGTCGGGCTAGGTCAAGCGTAAGAGAGAGACCTGCGGATGGCTCTAAACAATTGTCAAAAGCGCCGTGACGAGGATAACTACTACTGTAAACAGGTGCATGGAACGAAGGATGCAGCGGAACACGATTGAGCCTGAGCCGTGTAGCCAATCAGACTGGGTCAGATTAACTGGCGCGTACGGGCGTAAAGGTTGGCTTATGGTTATTGTTTGTGATTATCTGTGATTATTATCTCTACCTCAATAGCCTAGGCATTGAGGCACTTCCAACAACCAACCCCTCTTGAGAGCAGTAAGCCGCATGGTCTCCTCCACTTATACGCCCTTGACAACGGCCTGACAAGTGAGATAGGCTGATGGCGAGTCTTATGGGCATGCGTCCGGCAGGCGAATGACCGATTGCATAAGCGTGAATGAATAATAGGCTTCCGGTAGCGACGGTAAGCGTCCTTGAGGCTTCATCAATATGGGTATCCAGGTATATGTACTCTCTCCGTCCCGAGCCATCTGAATCACCTTCGTCCAGCTACTTCAGTACGACAAGATGAATCATCTACAGAAGAGATCGCTGGTGACCAAGCGCTCATTCACGTACACTTACTACACATCAGAGAAGAACGAGAAAAACGCTTCACACCCTGTTCTCTTCTTCATTCATGGCTTCCCCGACAGCGCTCATCTGTGGTCCGGTGTTGTTGACCACTTGTCGGACATCCCATATCGTGTAATCGCACCAGACACTCTTGGCTATGGGGGGACCTCCAAGCCTCTTGATGTCGAAAAATACAATTATCGAGACATGACGAACGACCTCGAAGAGATTCTACAAGCCGAAGATGTCCAGAAGGTCATTATAGTCGGCCACGACTGGGGCTCAATTCTCGCCCAACGATTTTACTTCTTCCATCCAGAGTTTGTGGTAGGCATTATCCTGCTCAACGTAGCCTACCGCCCACCACAAGAGGGCAAGTTCGACCTCACAACGATGAACAATGTCACCGAGAAAACCTTCGGCTACCCTCTCTTCGCTTATTGGGAGTTCTTTACGGCTGATGACGCCCCGAAGATCGCTGGCGAAAACCTAGATAAATTCTGGGAGGCCTTGCATGGTGACGAGCCCGAGTGGATGAAGAAGATCTTTTGTGTCAGGGGCGCCGTCAGGAAGTACCTCTTGGGCAACGAGCGTGTCTCTCTAAAACCATACGCCAAAGAAGCCAAATGGAAGGACGATTTCATGCAACGCTTCCAGAAAGACACCTTCGAGGCGCCATTCAACTATTACAAGGCCACTGCGAACAACGTGCAGTCAAAGTCAGACGCCGACGTCCCGAAAGAACTCTACAAGGTACAGCTCCCCATGCTATACATCGGCTGTACGGGGGATGCCGTTTGTCGCAGCGATGCCATTGAGGGTCCCAAGAAAGCAGGGCTGTTGCCAGACGTGGAGGTTCAGACGATCACTTCCGATCATTGGGTGCCCATGGAAAAGCCGGAAGAGGTTGCTCAACATATTAGGAGCTTTGTCACGAGGCGGTTTTCGTAGACAAGATCTTTGAAGAGGTTACAGCCGATCGAGGCACACCCTAGCCTAAAGATCATAGATCTAGCACAATGGTACCAATTCCTCTCGACACGCAGCTCAACATGGCTGAGGACTTTTCGTCTGTCATCAGTCCCGTGCCTCGATGCTCGACTCTTCCACTTTTCACGCCCACCCTGCAAGTGCCGCAATTCCCAGCTTCGCAGGAGGAGGGTACATCTAAGCCCGCCTCTCGTAACGCGTCAAGCAGAGTCTTCTCACCTTCCACCTCGATCGTCTTCTTCGAATCGGCCAATTTCGCTGTAAAAGGGTCGCCTGACGTTGCAATTTCGAACTTTTCGAAATGCAGGTTGGCGGGACTGATTCCCAATGAGCCTGCAGACTTCGTTACGGCATCCTGCAGTCGTTCGGATCCGCAGCAGTAAATGTGCGCTCTGTCGTTGACTTGATTGAGGACATCTTTGATGTTGAAGAGTGTACCCGCAGACTTGTCGTAGATCGTGATATTGTCACCGAACTCGCTGAAGTACTGCTTCAGAGCGATGTCCTCGGAGTTGCGGACGAGGTAGTGCAGGTGATACGAATATCCATTCTGCTGACAGTGCTGAGCCGAGGCGATGAACGCCGTGATCCCTACTCCACCAGCGATGAAAACGTGGTTGTCGGCGTCGACTGACAATGGAAAGCTTGATGTGATCTGGCCGACCTGGAGAACATCGCCACCTTGGACATTGTGATGGATGAACTGTGAGCCCCCTTTGCTAGCTTCGCTAAGGGCGATTGCGAGGTGAAAGCGATTCGAATCTCCTGCCACAACTGAATATGCACGAACCAACTTTCCACCCAGGTGTAACCGCACATGAGATCCTGGAAGGACTTTCTCGGGCGTGCTTGGAGGTACTGTTGCCTCAAAGACGATCGAGACGATCCTTGGAGTCTCCCGTTTCTTCTCAACTACTCTGTAATCAGTCCAGATGTTCATGGCCACCCCCTCCAGACGTCCGAGTTGATTTTCGTACTGCTTCTTTAGCCGGTTGACGAAGATGGTACGCGGCTCGTTACCGAGCTCCTTGATCTCGACCAATTGTCGCATGGCTTCTTCGTTGCGTATGTCGTGGTAGAGGTAGTATTGGACTCTCGCTACAGTCCAATCCGGGTTTGGTCTTTCCAGCAGGAACATGTCGTCACCCGCCTGAATCGTGCCCTCCTGAAGGATCCGGTAGAACCAACCCGTGCGAAACAGATCCTGTGATCGCTTGGAGACATCCTTGGCCTGGAATCTGTGGTTCAACTTGTAGCAGGGCTGTCGAGGCTCGCAAACCTGGGCTATCACTGTACCGATTTGCACCACATCACCGATACACATGTTGCGCTCATTGGCATATGTGGCCACGAGATTTTCACCGAATCCGCCAACAACGAAACGATCCTCACTCTCCGGCAATTCTTTCTTCCATCTTGCGTAGTGTAAGGAGCTGTACTGCAGCAAAGCTTTCTCCGGGCCTCCATGGAACTCGTAGGCATGTTCATCTCCTTCGCAACCAAGGGAGCTGACCGTAATGGGGCCAGCCCTAACATGTTTAAAAATGCCAGAAGGCTCGTTCATGCCAAAAGCCGGCTTGACCTTGCCGGTCCTGACTTGTGCTAGTTTCTCTCCCTGCCATCGCTGCTCTAGCGCCTTGATGGCCTCGAGGTCTCCGTCTTGAAAGACCGTCATGAAGGAGATTTCTGCGCTGCGAAGTTACTCCATCTGCACGCGTTCTGTTGCTGGGAGCGCGACCTGGCCGAAAAGAAGACAAATTATAGTGAGTGACCTTGATATCGTATCGATGTTATCAAGGATGATCTTGATGAACAAGCGTCGGAGATTGCCGATCTCGAGATGGTCTGCCAACTCACAGGCGCCCGGTTCTGACCTGGATCTTCTCACCATCCGGGCACCATGCTCTGCGCAGGCACCACAAAGGAGAAGGGTCTCGTCGCTGTTCCCCATAGAGTAGTAGTCTAGGGGAGGTGCTGTGGCTGCTATAAAGCCTCTATCCCAACATCAATCACTCCACGTACGGCTTGGCGAAACGCACGCGAGCCATGACACATGCAGAAGCGGTGCAACTCCATGTCTTCCCTGTTGTTTTTCTTCTTCCTCTCCACGAGTCGGAGCGAACGACGACATTGTCAAGGTGCACCATGGACGATTTTACTAAGGATCAACGATGTTCCGTGACCTTTGTCCATTTCCGAAAGCCCCTAGAAGTTTGCTTGTAGGCCGTTCAAAGGCTGAATCCGAAATTCTGTTTCTGGGGCGTCTCAAACTTTTGGTCGCACATGCATTGATTTCATCCTCTATTTGGCAGTAAGCTGACCTTCGTGTTCAGCCTCACTCGAAGTAGGCCTCGAAACACCGCGCTACTCGTACGTCTTCGAGCAGCAGGGTACGCACTCGAGAAGCTGAACAAGGATGCTACGCCGAAGCCAGTCATGGTTCTCCTTTCTGTGATACATGCTGAGGGCTTATCTTAAAATGTTTGCAGCAAAGCTACCGAAATAGAAGAGCAGACATGTCGCTAAAGCCCCTACGAGCTTTCTCGCATGAGATCTGTTGAACATGGCATGCCAATATACCACCCATACCTACCACCAAAACCGGAAAGGAAATCAGCTGGGAGCTGCACTATCTAAGGCTGCCGGAGTGCTATAAGAACTTCGGGGAATCGCTATCGTGTTTGAACCTGCAGGCACGTTCCGGCTCAAATTCTTCAGACTCGATAATACGACAGAGCTCCATCTCCGTTCTTACTCGGAAATGTCACAAGGAAGAACAACAGCACCACAGGCCTCGGTGCCACAGAATCATGCAACTCCCGCCGCACACCACGCTGCAGGAGAAAGCGGCCCCGTCGGTATGCCTGTTGACCATGCGGCACCAGATGAACACGCTATGAATCACGAACCTATTGCAGGACCAAGTGGACACACTCATGAAGAGCACGAAGATAACCAACCTGTTGCAGGACCAAGTGGACACACTCATGAAGAGGACGATGATAACGAACCTGTTGCAGGACCAAGTGGGCACACTCATGAAGAGGACGATGATAATCCTTTCGCGGGTCATGAAGACCCTGAAGCCGTTACCGCTCCACTTGAAAGTCCCCCTCTTCCGGCCAAGGCCAAGCCGGATTATGATCCAGTCAGTGAGCAGACGAGACTACACACTCGATACAAGATCCCGCAGACCAACCATGGGATGGCCCGGCGGAGAATCGCTCACGGTGATGACGTGGACAAGGGGTTTAATGGCAGAGTCAACCCCAACCCTGGCGGCAACAATGATCCGCAGGAGACAGTTTTAATGAATCTTCAGGAAGCGAGATACCATGCTGTGAAGTACGTGAGCAGCTGGGGTCAATATGAAATGTTTTCATACCTTTTCCTGTACGGTTGGCTGACCAATGCAACCCAATAGCGAGATCACCGGGCGTCAGGCCTTCAACAATGCCTACCACGAAGGACAGCATCAGGGCATTAACACACAGATTGCATTGCGACAAGCTCAGGTACAGGGTTATGATCAGGATATTGCCCGGGCCCAGTATCATGATCTCCAGGCCGCAGGGAGAAGCGACAGGAGCTGACCAGGCGCACAGGGACTCGATCCAAAACAGAAGACCCGATCCTCCACAGAGCAACGTTGCAGGTCCAAGCACCACCCAGCATTCGGACGAGTCGCAGATTCCACCAGGCTGGTCGAACGAGCAGACAATGAAGGTGCTACACGTTACAATCCTTATGGTGGCAATCACGAACAAGACTATGAGCCTCTCACAGTTGGCCAAGACGTTCAACACCTGGGACAAGGGCAGCATGATTACGGTGAGGGTGAAGAGGAAGGATTCGACGAGGACGAGCCTGGCGAGGAGGAGCATTATCCTGACGAAATGGGCAGCCAAGATGATGACAACTACTACGACTAATGATATGCCTAAGACCTACTGTATTATGTAGGAAGGCATGATCGGAAGGCTGATGTCGACGACTTCCTGCTTGCTATTCCTCGCTTGTAGTTCGAGTTGCTCGAGGGGAGAAACCTGGATTGCTGTCTGGCGGAAAACGGGGACTGATATCGAGAAGTGGCCGTTTAGCCTATGTTTTTTTGCACCATACAGCCATCTAATTTTCTTACCAGTCCCCTATCGAATTGTGGAAACTTCAAGGACACCATAAACAGTTGATGTACTTGTGTGAACCCCCAAATCCTGCAAATCTGGAGGGACCTCGGTGACTTGTTTACGGTCTTTATATGTGCTCTCTCCTCTCTTTGATATCGTCGATTGTTTATGAGGTGACATGCATTCTCGGCTACATTAGCTGGCAGCTTCTACTGTAGCTTCTCACCAGGAATGATCTTCCTTAACTGCCCCTCTCGACCGTTCTTTCTCCACGTCGACCGTTGACAGGCTAACTTATTCACTACTTCCATACCTAAACATGCACTTCTTCGCCCTCGTGCATGCCGCATAGCCGGCCGTCGCGTCATCCACAAAGAGCACAGGTATTTGATGTCACGGAAGGAGCAATCACACAACAACGTGTTTGTGGTACCTCTGTCCTACGGTCGGCATTATGCATTTCCACGAGGTATCAAATCTCTCCGCTTCCGGAGTTCTGCACATCTTCTTTTTTCTGTCATCTGTCCAACTCCTCATCCGCATCGCAAAAGAGAGTGGTCCCACATACCACAGGCTCCCAGTGACGATCACAGCTGCAAGGAGTCGACAGGGTCATCTCTCTGGAGCTTTCCCCGCAGTCTAAAGAATGCAGCTCACATTGTGCAGCACCATCATGTGAGAAGCTTCAAGTACTTTTCCGAGCGGGGGTTCAATTACCACTTCGTTCTGGCTTGTAGACTTACGACGCACGTCTCGAAAGGGACAATAGTCAATGGCTAAGTATCATCCGGTTGTTCACCGATCACTCGTGCTACATCAACTTGTGGGGCTTTGCTAGACAAGAGAGGCATGTACATTGTGCCGACCTCCAAATCTGCGAGTATAAAGTTGGGCTGCATTGCTTCATTCTTGATTTCCTTGGCCTCCATCCACAGGCAATATGTTGAGTCACGCAGTCTGGATAGGCCTCCTGGCATCCTCAACGGCATTTGCTCAAGACTACAGCACGTCCCCAGCAGTCTACCCAAGTCCACCTACCCAAGGTATTGACTGGGAAACTGCTTTCGCACAAGCTCAAGCATTTGTCTCCAATCTGACACTAGAAGAGAAGGCCCAGCTCGTCACTGGAACCTCAGGCCCATGCGTTGGAAATATTGGCGCCATTGAGCGTCTCGGTTTCGATGGCCTTTGCCTCCAAGATGGTCCTTTGGCTATCAGACAAGCGACCTACGCATCTGTCTTTCCTGCCGGTCTTACAACTGCTGCATCATGGGACAGGAACCTCATGTACCAGAGAGGTTTCTTCATGGGTACCGAATTCAGGAACAAGGGCGCACACGTTGCGCTCGGTCCTGTGGTTGCGCCCCTGGGCCGCTCTGCGTATGACGGCCGTAACTGGGAGGGGTTCTCTCCAGATCCGTACCTGACAGGAGTAGCTGCAGAGGAAACGATTACAGGCATGCAGGATACCGGGTTGCAAGCATGTCTGAAACATTTCATCGGGTACGAGCAGGAAACTCAACGAAATCCGAGTTTGTCTCCAGATAATGTCACGATTGAGTCAGTGTCTTCCAACATCGACGACCGCACCATCCACGAGTTGTACTTATGGCCATTTGCCAATGGAGTCCATGCAGGCGTTTCTTCAATCATGTGCTCCTACAATCGAATCAATGGATCGTACGCGTGCCAAAACTCCAAGACACTGAATGGAATACTGAAGGATGAGCTCGGTTTTCAAGGCTATGTCATGTCAGATTGGGGCGGTACCCATTCTGGAGTGGCCTCCGTCAATGCCGGATTGGATATGAACATGCCAGGTAAGCATCTCAACGTCAAACGCTATCAGGGCCTGCCTACAATTCCTAACACTCAAGTCAGGCCCAATTTCCTCGGACCAGAACTCATCATACTTTGGCGGCAATGTCACACAAGCTGTCAACAATGGTACTGTCAACGAAACAAGACTAGACGACATGGCACAGCGCATCATGACGCCTTATTTCTTTTACAACCAAACCCATTATCCTCCGATTGATGGCGAAGAACCAGCACTGGCATCGTCCTTTCCACCATACATATACCAGTTCACCCTCGGGCCGGCTAACGTCGATGTCCGTGGCGAGCACTCGGTCCTTATCCGCACATTAGGAGCTGCTGGAACTGTCCTTCTGAAGAACGTCAACAACACTCTGCCGCTAAATGCGCCGAAGACAATCGGCATCTTCGGCAACGACGCTGGCGATTTAGTGGACGGAGAGTATTTCTCGGGTCCAGCATTTCAAAGCCAATACGGTTATGGTAGGCCAGATGCACTTCAATTTGATGACCACGCTGACATGTATTTCAGAATATGGCAACCTTCCTGTCGCAGGAGGCAGCGGCACTGGTCGACTTTCGTATCTGGTATCACCCCTTGAAGCGATAAAAGCCCGTTCCTTTCAGGATGGAACACTGGTCCAATACATCCTGAACAACACCCTCATCACTACTCCAGGTGGCCTCGCGACGATCCTCCCCGTGCCTGAGATTTGCTTTGTCTTCCTCAAAACATGGGCATCTGAGGGTATCGACCGGGTCGGGCTCGAAGCGGACTGGAACAGCACGGGTGTTGTCAATGCTGTTGCCTCGTTCTGCAACAACACCGTGGTCGTCACGCATTCTGGAGGTCTGAACGTCATGCCCTGGGCCAACAACCCGAACGTCACTGCCATTCTCGCCGCCCACCTACCCGGCCAAGAATCCGGAAACTCGCTTGTCGACATTCTGTATGGCGTGGTAAATCCGAACGGCAAGCTGCCCTACACTATCGCCTTCAATGAGAGCGACTACGACTACGCCCCCATCACCAATTCCACCGAGCTGCTTGAGACCGAAGACCCCAGCGCATGGCAATCAAATTTCACAGAGGGTCTGCTGATCGACTACCGGCACTTCGACTACTACAACATTTCTGTGGCTTTTGAGTTCGGCTTTGGCCTGTCGTACACGACGTTTGAAATGTCAAGCATGACCATCCAGACTGTCGCGGTTGGGAACATCAGTGCTTTTCCTGATGCCAGTCCAATCGTCCCAGGCGGTAACCCATCGCTATGGGGTATCTTGTACAATGTCAACGTGACTGTCACAAATACTGGAAACGTCACTGGCTTGACCGTCCCTCAGGTCTATCTTTCCCTTCCGCAGGCCGCAGGAGAGGATCCGACACCATTGAACGTTCTGCGTGGCTTCGAGAAGATCAATCTTGAAGCTGGGCAGAGCCAATCCGTCATCTTGCCTCTGGCAAGACGCGATTTGAGTTATTGGGACACGGGGCTGCAGCAGTGGATCATCCCTTCTGGTTCTATTGGTATCAATGCCGGATTCAGCAGCCGCGACTTTAGACAGTCATCACAGATCACGGTGGTGACATGAAGCCGATTCAGCGGCCCCTATGCGGGACCTGTCTGCGCATCATAACATTAGGATAGCATTAATAGTCATTCTTGGCCTCACTAGCGGTAATGTCGTCAGGTCGTGTCTCTTATGCTGCTAGGAACACCACGTCGCTTGTAAAAGCATTCTTGCAACAGCGTCATGGGAGCGTTTCACCTGATATGTCATTTCACAACAAGGAGTATGTGTTGGCATCGATCGTTGCATTCGAGAATGAGCAATTTTTAGTATGTAAATCCATTCTCCGCTATATTTACAATGGCGGTAGTGCTTCTCGGCAGACCGGGCAAACAAGTCTGAGGTTCATCCAACCTTCAAGGCATTCCGCGTGGAAGATATGACGACAAGGAGTGACCATGTAATTTCTCTGCTCCAGCCAAGCCGTACCTCCTCCGTTGCTGTCACCTTTGGATAGCACAGGAACATCAATCTCGTTCATGCAGATAGCGCAATCAAACACCTTTCTCGTCTTGTCGTCTTTATCTTTCGCTTCGGAAGCAGAGGCCAATAAGCCAATCGACATACCATTGGCCTCGACATCGTCATCGCGAAGGACCGGATGATAGTCGTAGGCAGGCGGACACCAGGAGTCGCGTACGAGTAGACGCGGCCCCATGAATTGCTGGCTCACCAAAATGCTGACTTGAAGCCATAACCAGCCCAGCAAGATGAAAGCTGTGACAGGACTGGTATCGATTGATAGTATGTTATGGTCCACAAAATACCAATATAGAATCGGCACGGCTCGGAGAATACTCGAACCGACGACGTATTCCCAGCTCAGGGCTTTGCGACAGTTGCGGATCGTGTTGCGATAGATTTGTGGCCACCAGAATGAGAAGTAGCAGAACACAAGTATGTTTGCGTAAGCCGATCGCAGGGTCCGCGGCCAGGACATGGACCAAAGAGAGAAGAACATGAGTATGACAAGTGTGAAGTAAAACCTGCTGTAAATGGCCGCAAATGATGCTCTTGTGCTCGGTATGGGCATCTGAATTGTGGTATCCTGGTCAAATGGGATAGCTATTGGCGTTGCACCTTCCGGTCGTGGAGCCGTAGCAGGAAGCGGCAGACCTACTGTTGCGTCGGCACTTGTGGCTGGAGGAGGGACCGGTGTTGTGCCAGGAGCGGGCGCTGGATTCGGTGGGTTTCTTCTTAGTCTCTCCAGTTCCGCTCGCGCAGGGTCGCCAACTTGTACGGTCCATATGTCGAAGACAAACTTGACCTCCAGGAAAGCAACGTGGATGCAGGCGAGGAACGCAGCTGCAGCGACAACCAGAAAAGCTGCTTCATCGATCATAAGCAAAGCGATCAGAACGAACAAGATCAGTCCGTCTCCCAGTGCAGCGATAACAAGGCTTTGATATGCTATCCGACTGCGGGTCGAGGGAGTTGCCGCTTTCTCCATCTGGCGCTTCAAAAGGGCGATTTGGAGACCCAAGGTCATGATAAAGGAGAAAACCAAGCGTTGTGCAAGCGCCCAATATACTTCGACCTTCGGTCCGACAATCGTGTCAGAGGAAAGTATGTAGCCACAGTCCGGGGAGAAGATGTTGGCAGAGTATGTAAGAAGTGGGGGCTGACCGATAGGCGCGCCCTCAGGCTGTTGAAGCTCATGTTCGACTTGATGTAGAAATCTGTGGATTTGACTGTCATCCAGTCCTCCAAACTGCTGACGAACAGGCTGCAGCCACACTATCAATTCGCATTGAGGTGCAAATGCTAGACCATCGTTTAAGTCCTCGAAAGTTTTCTGCCATTTTTCATGCAAGCTCTCATTCATCACAGTCCTCGCGGCGACAAAACCATCGGCATCAAGCGCAAAATGAGGAAACGCTGGGAAGGAGTCGAATTTAGAGCTGGAGGTTGACATGATGATCTGACCAGAGGGAAAATGAACTCCTTGAAGCTTCGCCTGCCATCCATTCCCAGGTGAATCGTCGGTCCAAAGAGAAATATCGGCTTTGATAGCTGAGGCATTTCGTGCGTCGCGGTCTTTGGAATCGTACAGAGAGAAGCTGACCTCGCCGTTTTTCTCCGTGATATTTCTCTCGAAGAAGGTCAACATGTACTCCCTTTTGGGATCAATGGCAGTCAAATTGATAACTGGTGGTGGTAGAGAAGTCTCCGTTTTCGAGAACTTGCCACGGATTTCTCCAGTGACTTTCTCGTAGATTGGCAATTCATCATTACCATTGACATCTTTCCAGGCAGTCTCAAATTGCTGCTTGCTGAACTCCTGGACACGTGAGAGTAAATCCCATTGATATCCATCACTTTCTCGAAAGCCCGTAAGGTTGAGCCATTGATCTTTTTCCGGATTGAAGTGGCCGTAAGAAGAGTTGGTCAAGACATCAAGTTCCACTTGGCGCTGTTCTTCAACATTAGTCGTGTCGATACGGAACTGTCGTCGCGCAGGCTGTTCGGGAGTGAGAAAGACGAAAAGAAGTAAGACTACCAAGAGGACAACGCGCGGAGCTTCCATCCACGAGGTTGTAAGCTCTTGCGACGCATCGCAGAGTGGAAGCTTGATAGGAGCCTAGTGATAGAATCGATAGAGATGAAGACAGGTTGATGGATATTCGTTCGCTGGGATGAGGAGAGACGTACTGTATCGTGCCTGATCCAGTCGGAGTTTCCATCTCCTCGTCATTTCTCCGCAAGACGCGATGCGACTCCCCTTAGAGAATTGTCCCACCATCTTTCACCTTAGCACACTCATCTTTTTATGAATAGGGCACACAGGCCTCGTTGAATTCCTGAGCCTGTCGCCGCTCGCCCTGGGAGTCTACATCATGGCGGACAGCATGCCAATTCCTGTTCCTCCCCGGACGCCTACAACTCCCCCTGACGAACCATCCTCTCCTCCACTCGACCCTGCTTTCGACGCGGATGCTCCCATTGCACCGAACACCTTGTCGCCTCTTCAGTTCGAACGTGAGAATATGTTCTCTCTAGATGCAGGATTGAGGTCTCCCACAACACCAGGCAAAAGTCCAAGTAAAGATGGAGCTGGTCCTTTCAACTTCCAGCCTGTGTCCATGGCCAAATCGCCAGTCATCAAATCAAACATTGGGCAAAGACGAGGTCACAAATACAAACACAGCAGCGTCTCACACCAGATCTTCCTCGAACCGCCTCCTAGAGCGCCTCTGGCTCTCCCAAATTCCCTACCAATTCCCACGTTTGCCGAATGCAGAGCAAGCATGACCAAAGATCAGAATATTCGCTTCTACTGGAGTATCTGTCATATAGCTGTTGCGGGATACACGGCATGGAATGCGCACGGGTCAGCAGCAATAGAGGCTCTGTCGCACTTGATTTTCTACGACTCGCTCGGAGCGCTACTATGTGTGTTTGTCGAGGTACTTTCCAATTTTGAGGTCTGGGGCAGGTCGAGTGTGAGACATCCCTTTGGGTTGCAGCGCATGGAAGTCATTGCTGGATTCGCTTTGTCTGTGCTCTTGATCTTCTTTGGCTTCGACCTGATTTCACACAATGCGAAACATGCGCTCGAGGGAATTGGACACGAACCGCACCATCCGCACACCCACGAACGTGTTTCCGCAGGGACGGTGGATTTGACGGCGATGCTCGCGCTGGTCGCAACATTGATATCAGCCGTGGGACTGCAAAACCATGCTCGTATCGGAAAAGCAATGCGATTTGCTGCGATGGAGAATTTACCATCCTTGTTGAGCAACCCTTCGCATTTTCTCACACTTTCCTGCTCAGCTACTATGCTCATGCTACCTCTGCTCTCACTGCATACATACGAATGGGTTGATAAGGTCCTCTCCTTGAGTATCGCGCTCAGCATGCTCTTTCTTGGTACCCACCTGGGACGAAATGTCGGTGCAATGCTTTTAATGTCTCTGCCTTCGAAAGCGGCCGACGTTGCGGAAGTGGTCCAGGCTATTGCAGCAGAACCATTGGTCCGTAATGTTGAACAGGCCAAGTTCTGGCAGGCACACTACGGCATGGGTATGGCAAACTTGCGGCTACGGGTCGTCGGGACTGAGGAGAATCTGCTGAAACTGAGAGAGAGAATTGGCAGCATAATTCGAAACCGACTGAGTGGAGGCTATGGGTCAGGAAGCAGTGGTCAGAAGTGGGAGGTCAGCGTCCAGTTCAAGGTGGACATCGACAGCGCCATCTCTCAGAGTCACGGCCATGGCCACTTTGGATCCATCCCAGGGTGGACATCAAGCTTGAGTTGAGGTGAGGAGGTTATTACTGCTGTATAATATGATGATTTATGATTGTACAATGCACCATAAACAGATTCCATGATGACAACAAGATACCGACCTTCATACCTGTCCCATCCTTCCAATCTTGACCAGACTACCTCATCGTACTCGCGCAGCATGGTGCGCTTCACAGTTTGTTCGATGCATGACGCAGCGGCTCGCAGTTGTCTATGAAGCCGATGCTATGCGCATTTCCTGGAAATGGCTGCAAATACTTGTGGTAGGCGGCACCAGTAGCGCAACACTTTCTCTATGCCAGAGACTTGTCAAGAGCTCGATTTGCATCCATCTGTCCTGCATGATGACTTTGCTGTCATGTCTCTGGGACGGTGATTGCCTTGCAAGCCGCTGGCTGGGGCAATGCCGTCAGTGAGGTCTGGTATAGGCCTCAGTGGCAAGTCATTGCTGATAATCTCAACTCTTCCGCATCACGAGATGCCTTGTTCAAGGTATCTTCACAGTCATTGTAGCTTGCCGGAGAATGGCCCCGTCCATGGGAGCAGTCTCGGCAGCACCGACTTCTGACAACTTTTCCCTTAGTGCCTTGAGTAAGGCATCAGCCTCTTCTGGCGTTGCTTTCCTCTGATGTCTCTTCGGTGCCAGCAGAAGCTCGACTTTCTTGCCCTTCCGGAGAAACTCCTCGAGTTGCTTCATCTTGAGCTGCAAATCATTGCCGCTAATGGCCCAATTCAACTCAATTTGTTTAGGTTTCTTCTCTTTCTGTGCCTGCTTAACCTGACGCTCAGCTGTCTCCTTGTTATTGAGTCGTTTGATTAGGTCTTTCCGCTGCACCACCTGCACAATCGCTTCGCTTTCGCCGGGTTTGCTCAGCTGCAAGACATGATTATCCGTCCGATCGATTTGGCGGAGTAGTTCGTAGAGGTCTATGGGTTCAGAAAGCTTGTTGTCCTTTTTCTCCCTGACGAAGCGGGTTTCGATCTTCTCATCGAGTTTGAACGACTGCTGGATCTTGTCATCGATGGTGACAACCTGGATTTTCCCAACCGGACGCCGATAGACCGCTGCTAAAGAGGGCGACGTAAGAAAAGACCTCTTTGGGACGGATTGAGATCGCAGATGCTGTATTCGAGGGAGAGTGCCTGGCAGCGCAACCCGCAGGAGCGGTCTCGCCAATACGAGCGCCTGCTGCATCAAATTGCGTCGAGAGTTGTTCCAGCGCGGAAGAACAGCAAGCGACCGACTCTCTAAAGATTTATCACCGGTGTCACTATTTCGAATTGGAGAAGGTTCCCCAGAATTTTGCCCTTTATCTGCGCCGGGTTCAGGGGTCAAGCGCCAACCAGGAATCGCCTTTCCCAAAGTCCGTATCTTTTTTTGTGGCTGCGTGTCCCCAACAGCGCGAGACCCCTTACACGCATTCTTCGAGATAATAAATCTCCTTCCGTTCATTCTTCCTCCACAACGGTGAGCCCGTCCATGTCCTCCTCAAATTCGTCCTCGGGCGGAATCTGGTCATACGTTCCTTTCGGTTCTTCTCCACGCCGTCGCTCAGTATCCAGCGGCCTGCCATTGAGACACTCGGCCAACGGCAGTACAGACAACACTCCTTGGGATCCTTTCGAGAAGTCCGACCGACAGACCAAAGAAAACGGCGGAGGTCGCTCCTTTATAGAGTCAATCCAGACCGCTTGGATGACTCAAAGTCGTCAGGCTCGTTATCTTAAGGTTGGAGGTGTTTTAGGATTAATAGTACTATTATATTGGTTTCTTTCCGGTGGACAGTATGCCACGAGCCCGAACAATGTCTACACCCCCAGCAATTCTCCTACGACGAAGTGCACGAAGCCTTACGATCACACGAAACCACTGGTTCAGTATGCGATAATGATTGACGCGGGAAGCACGGGCAGCAGAATACATGTGTACAAATTCAACAATTGCGGATCAACGCCCGAGCTGGAAAATGAAGAGTTTAAGATGACAGAGAAAAGACCTGGAGGATCGGGATTGAGTTCTTACAACACGGACGCCGAAGGTGCAGCAAAGAGTCTCGATCCTTTGATGCAAGTCGCCCTGACGTCCGTACCGGACGAGTACAAATCATGCACACCGGTTGCGGTGAAGGCGACCGCAGGTTTGCGATTGCTTGGGGAGGAGATGAGCCAGAAGATCCTTGAGGCGGTGCGAACGCGACTAGAAACACAATATCCTTTCCCCGTGGTCTCGCGAGAGAAGGGGGGTATTGAAATCATGAAGGGAGAGGATGAGGGAGTCTTCGCATGGATTACCACGAACTATCTTCTGGGTAAGATTGGAGGCCCAGATGAGACACCGACAGCAGCTGTCTTTGACCTTGGTGGTGGGTCTACGCAGATTGTCTTCCAGCCGACTTTTAAGAACAGTCCGCATGGAGGCATGCCTCCCAAGATGGCCGACGGTGACCACAAATACAGCTTGAAGTTCGGCGGTCGAGAATTCGAGCTTTATCAGCATTCACATCTTGGCTACGGACTCATGTCGGCGCGAAAGGCTCTGCACGTTTCAGTGCTGGAGCACATGCACAAGCAGAACCCTGACTCAACAGCCTGGCTCTCCAAGCCCATTCCCAACCCATGTATCACGCCGGGCGAACAAAAGAAGGTTGACGTTACCATGCCGGCAGATCATCCCCTTGCAGGCGATCACAGCGTAACCATGGAGGGTCCGATCGACGCATTGCCAGCTCAGTGCCGCGCACTGGCGGAAGGAATTTTGTACAAAGAGAAGGAATGCGCGATTGCACCTTGCTCATTCAACGGCGTCCACCAGCCTGCACTGGACAAGACCTTTGCTAGAGAGGATGTGTACATCTTCTCATATTTCTACGATCGGACCCGCGAACTCGGAATGCCCGAGTCATTTACGCTGAGAGAACTCCAAGATCTGACGGAGAAGGTCTGCGGCGGCGAAAAGCACTGGGATGGCTTCGCTGGCATTGAAGGAGCCCTTGCTGCCCTGCGCGGCCGACCGGAATGGTGCTTGGATTTGAACTTCATGACTGCCCTTCTTCACACGGGCTACGAGATGCCGATTGATCGCGAGGTCAAGATCGCAAAGAAAATCAAGGGCAACGAGTTGGGATGGTGTCTTGGTGCCAGTTTACCTTTACTGGAACCAGGCAGCGGATGGGAATGCCGAATCAAGGAGGTCTCGGCATGATCTTATTCTTCACTCTGTACGTTATTCTTTGTTGTGTAGAAAGGCAAAACAGGATTTCATGGTTGGAGCAAAAATGGGTTTGTGTCGGCTATTGGAGTTTATGAGGATGAATAGACACACTTTGCGACGCGCAGCAGGCTTCTTTGAGGCTCATCACTGTAATCAATGTATGCAATCGCTCCAGAGTCTACCTATGTGTGCGCCCTTGCAATGCCCAAACACCTTCGCTACCGCCCGATTGCTGTCTACTTCTAATGAAACGCGGATATGGTAGATTCCATCTAGAACGCTCCTTTTCCCAACAACTCATCCCCAACCTCTTTCAACAACGGCTCATCCTTAACACCCAGATCAGATGACTTGATTTCTTTGAGCGCTTCCCTGAGGTCCATCGCCCTACACAGATCCCAGAGCATGTCCTCTGGCGGCGCTGCGTAGAGCAGCATACCCAGTGCGAGTAGGAGCGCATGTAGCGTCTCCTTGGTACTCGCAGCCGAAGAAGCAGAGCTTGAAACAACGCTCGACAGACTCGTTATTGACTCAAGGAGCGCAGCGGAGAGGTCGTCATTCGGCGAGGCATCCTCATCCGGAGTGTTGTGCATGCGCTGATTGTGCGTGTATGCAGACAAGTTATACACCAGGGCGGCGGCCATGGATCGGGCATTGGCATGTGGCGACAATAGACACTGCGATGCGAGCGTCTCAATTCTCTCTTTCAGGTCGGAACCGGCCTGCCCATGGAATACTTGTTCTTGGAAGACATTCGAGCCGAATAGATTGCATGCTAATTGTAGGGAGACAGCCTGGATATTGTATGGTGCTGCAGAGAAGTTGTCGCTGGGTCCGGCACCAGTGAGCAAGGTGGACAGCGTTTTGTGGTCATGCTCAGCAGCGAAGAAGCTCGATACACGAGGGTCGACGGCGGCGACGCGGACTAGGTCAATCACAGCGAAGTGGGTGTTTGCGGGTAAAGAGGCGAATGTTAAGGTGATATGGTCGCTGAATGCGTGGAGGTTGGGGATTGGCGCTTCGGTCATGCCTTTCTCGTCTCGAGTCTTGATGTAAGAGAGTAGGTCTTGCACAGACTGATCTTGCGTAAACTGAGGCCCAATCTTTGCAAGAAGCTTGTCCAAGGGCGGTGTGCGGGTGTACATGATCGGCTTTCCGATGATGCGTTGAAACGTGGGTAGCTTCAGGGTCGCGTGCCGGTGTTGTGGCGGCTGTGCCATTTGAAGGAGAAGTCGGACGTTGCCCTTGAGTTGGCTTGGGTTCGCGCCGGCCCATTCATCCTGTTTCTGACCCTTGAGGAATGTGATGAAAGTGGGTGTCGCGCGAACTTGGTATCTCTGAGCGACTGCATTTGCTGACGGTGAGGCCGAGATGTCGACCTTGATGAGCTTGGCACCACTTTTAGTGCCGGCTTCTGCTGCCAGTTCGTCGTATGTTGGGTATACGATCTTGCAGGGCGGGCAGGTTGCTGAGGTGAAGAAGATGACAGCGCAGGAGTCGCGAGCCGCTTCAAGGAGGAGGTCTAGTTCGGGTAGAGAGGAGATGTAGTGCACTTGGCCGGGAGTGTCTGATGGTGGCTGCGCGTTGATGATTGTTGTGGAGGATGGTTTGTAAATAGTGCCATTACTGACCGGAGCCGTGCTGGCGCCGTTGGTGGTTGGTTTGGGTATAGGTTTCGCTGCTGATGAGCTGCTCGCAACGTTCTGTCCGACGACAGCATCGGGAGCCTGTGTCATCTTTCTCATAGACTGATCAATCTGGCCCCGCAACATCTGGCCGATGGGTGTCTTGAGGAACGTCTCGGGCAAGTTCCGGATGTCGTCAGGAATGCTTTTGCCAACCAGAAACATGGCCAGATCCTGACTGAAGTTGTTGCAGTTGTGCAGGAAGAGGTCGTAGGATTCAGGCGTGTAGATTTCTGCTAATGATTGGATGTACTCCTCGACGACATCGACAGGCAGGTCCGTCTTGCCCAGTTCGACGACTTGCATTGGTCTTCCATGGTGAGTAGATCCGGGGATCTTCCTGTGAATACCTTGACCGAAGAAGTATTCTACATTGTTGAAGACAATTGCTGTATGATAGATGGCATCGATTTGAACGCCAGTCAGAGCGCGAGAGTATTGCCTTGCGAGACCCTGGCGGAGTGTAAGCCGGACATCATCAGCGATACCAAGGGGGAATTAAAGTACCTGTGAAAGGTCATAGACGTATAATTGGACCGCCATCGCACTCCGGATGTAGCTGAGCCCAGAAATGAAGGCTGTCTACCGCATTGTATTTGAGGAAGAAGACGTTCAAGTCGATGGTCAAAGGGGCAATATAATCGTCGCTAAACAGGCGGCAAAAGTAACGTCAACCATCCGTCAGCCACAATTTATTCACTCTGTGGCAGTGTGGCGTCATCAATAGTCGCCTGTGCACGACTCACCATTTCTACAACATTCTTTCCAACACATAGCCTGACGTGGTTTCCATTTTGGGAGAGGGCATCGAGTTGCTCGTTCCGATGGTATCCATCTCTGAGAATGGTTTGTGTTTCCCCGACACATGAGATGGGCCTCGCTGACAATGTTTAGCCACCAAGGAAAACACCCGCAAAGGGTAAGGCCAGCGCTGCGAAAGGCAAGGCAGTAGAAGCGCCAAAATCACGTCGCTCAAAGCTCGCAAAAGAGAACGAGATCACAGCAGAAGAAGAGGCCGAGATCAAAGAAGCATGGAACCTTTTTCGACTCGATGATGTGGAGGAGTACGAGGATGAGAAAGAAGGAGTCATCCGAACCACCGAGGTGAAGACAGCTCTCAAAGCCCAGGGCCTTGCTCCTCGTAGTCAATCGGAGATGCAAGAATTCATCGACACTCTAGATCCAGACTCATCTGGCTATGTCACTTATGCGCATTTCCTTGCGTTATGTGCCATCCAACTCAAATCCAAAACCGACGAGGCCAAAGATGAAGAAGTTCAAACCGCATTCGACCTATTCAGCCCGGGTCAAGGCGTTGCAGGGCAGGAACAAGTCATTCGCTTGCAAGATCTACGGGTAGTGGCGAAGACACTGAAGGAGGACATCAGTGACGATGTCTTGAAGGCAATGATTCTAGAAGCGAATGGTGGGCAAGGCATCGGTAGAGGCGTAAACCTGGACGACTTTCGTGCTGTCATGACCCGTGCGGGTGTATTTCAATAACGGTTCGGGATCGGAGCAAGGCGTTTTGTGTGACTCGGTGGGGATATCACTTTTATGATTGTACAACAATGCGAGAACGGTCGTGAACTTGAGAGCAGAGAACATGGAATGTAAGAGGTTGTCTCCACAGATACCAGCTCACAACTCACACTGGAGTCGTGACAGTAGAGATCTGCGGAAGCCTCGCAACCAGATCTTTGTCTGACTGTTGATCGAAGCATGGTACTATTCTAGCTTCCCTGTCCACACTGGCTCGTTCTGGGTGTATGGAAACGGCCAGCTCTAGCATAGATAGAAGCGACGAAAGAAGGGATTTGATGAGCATGCATCAAGGGGGAGTGACAAGGAAGTATCGCTTGTAGTGCGAGCGGAGGTTCAACAAGCCTTATTCCTTACAGTTAGTTCATCGACTCCCAAAGAAACCATCATCAGATATGATATTTTCTGTATAATGGGATCATTCATCGCAGTTGTTCCTCATATTGATGTACACGAAATAGAAAATGAGCGTGATCCAGGGGTTGAAGATTTGTTGGAGCTTCAGAATTTTATGGTGGACGATTAGATGCATTTAGGTGCCAAGCATATGCTATTTCCGCCGAGGTTTTAGGCCAAAGCACTAAAGAATTCGGTGCGAAGATCGTCTACTCATTTGTTTGTCTTTCCATGTCTCATGGAGTTTTGTCAATTCCTCTCTGCTACTTGTATTTTGGCGACGAGTGCTATAATCTAGCGCGCTGCGGCTTTCGAGCCCACGGATGATCATCGCCTCGGTAAATCAACGACTCGAGTTCTCCTGTATTGACCAGACCAGGATGCGCTTGATCAAGGCTCGTTATTCCTGCCAGCTGCATGGCGGTTGCCAACTCCGATTCAAGAACTATTGACAGTCAACTTGGTCCATATCAGAAGGTAGTGCAACTCACTTTTGATGACGTGCTTGACGCCCTCCTCGCCATAAGCCAGCGAGTAGAAGAATGGCCGACCTAAGCACACAGCACTGGCACCCAAACAAATGGCCTTGAGGATATCAGTACCTCTCTGAATACCTCCATCGATGAAAACTTCGAGCTTATCCAGAACCTCCGGACAGCTTGCCTGGATCTCGAGCAAAGTAAGAATCGATGGCGCCGCCGTGTCAAGCGCTCTCCCACCATGATTTGAAATGTATATTCCAGCACAACCACATTCTGCCGCCTTTCGAGCATCCGCAGCACATTGAATACCCTTCACGAAGACAGGCAGACCAGTCCGTTCTCGGATCCATTCGATATCCTTCCATGACAGGTCCGCATCGATTGAAGCTTGGGATGGTCTTTGCGATGCTTCCACCTCCAACTTTTTGTTGCCCTTTTTCTGTCGTTCGCGTACCATGAATTTTGCATAACCTTCACGTTTCGACATGACTGGGAGATCTGCAGTGACCAAGATACCCTGTGGATGTAACGCGCAAACCTGGTCGAGCAGTTTCCCCAATTCGGATTTATTGCTATGTGCATACAACTGAAAGAAGAACGGGTGCTCTGGAGGAAATGCTTCCACTATTTCCTGAATCGAGTACGACGACATGGTCGGAATGATCATTGGGTTGCCGCAAGCGCTGATTCCCCTGGCCAATGCAAGTTCGCCATCTTTGTGGGCCAGCATTGCCGATGAAAAGGGAGAGTTGAGGATAGGCGAAGCCCATTTTCGACCGAAGATCTTCGTGCTTAGGTCCACGCTGCCCACGCCGGTCAGCACTCGTGGTCTGAACCATATTCGCCGGTACCAGTTTTGATTCGCCGCTTTCGTGAGACCTTCTTCAGTCGACGAGTCTAGGTACGCCCACGACTGTGGCCTCAGCGCCGTCTCGGCGACTTTCTCGAACTCGTAGATGCTGATAATGGTGTCCAGATCGGGTTTCGAATCTCGCGCGTCCTGCTCTTGACTCGCTGAGGTTGCAATGGTCTTGGGCATGCCTGCCTCAACGAGACCGATCTTTTTGGCCTGGCCGAGGTATTTCTCAACCAGGTTCGGACTGTGTATGTTGTTGTAAGTCTCACTTCCATCTTGGCCAAAGAATTCTTCCACGGCCTCACGTCCACCGGGATGGGAAGCGGCAAAACCGCTCATATTCCAGACCACACCGTTCAATACAATCCAAGCATCGTCGTCCTGGTTGTGCTTACTCACCTCCACGAGGGGAATCCGCTTCGAGGCCATCTCAATTGACGTTGCTCGACAACCGCTTCAACTCCAATGCTCGTTCCCCTTTACTTTTTGGATGAGGGAGAAATTTGGGCGAGGCCTGTGGCTGGCATGGTTGCAGTCCAACTGTGCGCGATAAAAGTAAACGATTGCGGACATTGCCGCCGCTCGGAACCACTACAAAGACGCCTATCTCCAATCCCACTACGGGTGCCTGGCCTGCTGGCTTACGCTAATTTTGTGCCCAAACAAAATATGCAGACCATTCTCAACTATTGCTGCAAAACCTAGCAAGGCAACCTCCCACGGCGTTGACCCTTTTACCGATGTAAGTCCGATCATGCCTTCCGTTGTTCGCGTCAGGCATCAGATGAATCTCAATTCCTGTTGTTGCTCGATTGCAATGCTTTCTGACCGATTCTGGCGAGATCGTCGTTCATCAAGGGGTCTTTCTCAAAGCCGTCCAACACCTGTTCAAGCATTGCAGCGGAAATCTCAACCACACTTATGCTAGGAACCGAAGCCATCCACCACAGCAGTGTCGCCCTCAGCCAGTGGAAAATACTGCCCGGCTGGAGGATCAGGCCAGGTTTTGCGACGCTAGCATCGATCTGCTCCGGATGTGAGGCGGCAAAGGCGAGCACTTGATTCTCCGTTTCCCCCTTGTTCCTAACGTGAGCACAATGAAGTCGTGCATAGAGTCAGGAGAACTCACTCGCATCAAGGAATATTGAGCCATGAATCTAGGCGTCTTGGTCTGGTCTCGCTCCGCAGCTATACCACTCATGTAGAGAAATCTAAGCGGCGTAGATGTGCTAGTGCCTCGAGCTTCGAAAATGGCTTGCAGACCAGACATGGTATAGTTGTGACAGACACGTTTCACTTCGTCCCAAGGCATACTTTTGGACTTGGTGGGCGTGATAGCCAAGGTCCTTTTCAAGCATCAGAATAAATGCATCTCATCGAAGCAGTAACTTACCAGATACAGGCGTCAGCCCCTTCCAATTGTTTCTTCACATCTTCCGGGTATTGATCAAAATCCTGCACCACTACACTCTTCAATTTCCCCGAGTCTGACTTCGGTCCTAGATTCTGAGGAACATCCACGGGACGCCGTGCGAGCGCAAGAACTGATGTTATCCTCGGATTGTTCAGGCTTTGGCGAATCAATTCAGTTGCAACAAAACCGGTACCGCCGGAAATAACGAGCTTCATAATTTTGGCTGTAAAGAATCAATGTCACGCATAGCGCGATCCCTCAGAACAACGCGACAAAGCAGAAACGTATGGACGATGGATCCTCACTTGTAGTTCATGGCACTTGCCTCCGATCGAAACGTGAAACGAAATATGACGCTGCAAGGAGGCCTTAGTGCCAAGGAGGTCGAGTGGGAGTAAGCACTTAGACGTGGCTGAAGTGCAGACTGCCTTGTCTATACTGTACCTTTGCGCCTCTTCCAAATGTGACCATCTTATCGTGGACAGGTCGAAAGAAGTAGTACACCCCTTCAGCGCAATCATTCATCATCTCTCCTCCTTCGTGACATCAGAGGGAGGGCTATTGTTGTTGCCACGTGATGACCTCAAGGGCCGCGTCAGCCTTATCAGAATTGATATCAGGAGTGCCAACAACTAGGAAAACAATGTAGGTTCAAATATGGAGCTGGAATCCTTAGCAAGATAGAATGCTCTCAGAAAAGACCTCGCCATCGCCATGCCTCTGCCGCAACTGCGAAGCACTCTGTGGGTTTGGCTGAGCCTGTTAGGCTTTACGATAGCCGCGCAACAAATCCCTCTCACATCGACTCTGCATGAGCGGCCAAGAGTCGACTTCACTTCCATCGCGCCGCACATCTTCTCCTCCCTACGATATTCTCTGGAGCAATGGCCAAATACATATATCCCAAATGGCCACTCCATCGTGCCGTGTGAGATCCCTGCTTTTACAAATCTCTACCATGGAAGACGAGATGCGTTGCTTCCCTCAAGCCCAGAGTGGTTTGCATTCGATGCGGAAATGTCCTATGGTATCATGGGCTCGAATCGCAATTCGCATCTACTGACGTATCAGAACGTCAAGCCGGTCCAATGTCTCTACTTCGACGGCATGTCCGCTGCACTAATGGGCAGTGGACCTCTCGACTCACAGATGGTCTTTCTCTGCGGGAATACTACCTGTTTTCTCAGAGGTGACGAGCCCTGGCATGGGATCATGGATGAGTACGCTCGTGCTGGCGCATTGTGTCACTGGGTACAGCAGAACGAACTGGGCGGCTTAGGATGGGGGATTGAGGGGATTGTCAGGATGAATGCCGGCTTCGAGATGATTTGGTGCAACTTTACCAGTCCAAATATGCAATTGATCAGTCATGTCAATGTTACTGCGCCGATGCTACCAGAACGATTCAAACAGGAAGAGATCCTGGGCGCAATGGCGTCAGCCGAAGCACCGTCCACCGCTACCGAGATGCTGGCCACACGTTCAAGTCCTTCATCAACTTCGATCTCAGACATCCCGACAGGAAAACCAGACATGCCTAATCCACCTAACTTCCGCGGCGCGGGGCTGGAACCTTTCCTCCGATCTCAGAGCTTCGAATGGTACCGTAGTGCAACATGGCACATTGGCAGCTCAGGTTCATCCATGGGTCGCCCCGAAGGTCGTGTCAAGCTGAACTCCTGCGGATTCCTGAGCTACTATGAGCCAATCCTTAAAGACTTTCACTCTGCTTTCGTGGAGGAAGAGAAATCCCGCCTGAATCTCACCGCAGATGGAAGCTGGAACGGCCCAGGCAAGGACGGCAATCACACTCTCGCCTTGAAAGAACTCTTCATTCGCAGGCGCTCACACACTCTTGCCCATATGACGAACTCCGAATCCGACATAATGAGAGATGCCGTCTTGCATACTCTTCGTGCCCTGAACCACTCTTCTGATCTCTGTACTGGCATCGACTGGGTCCAGAAAGCAGTCGATGTGACCGCTCGCTTTTCTGCGCCCTTGGCCCAAATCCTCCACCTTCTGTCGCACCCTCCGACCGACGGGACGAATGAAACTATCATACAAGACTATATCACCTCACTACGTGCCAAATTGCATGCCATGCTCATGCCTTATCTAACCTACCCACTCACATCGGTTACTCTGCCAGACATAGACGCTCGCTGCACAACAAGCCAAACGATCGCGCTCCACCAACGCCGGAACAACCTCTTACCGAATGAACGCTCTTTCATTGCCACCTTCGACACCGTCCTGTCCGTCATCTGCAATACAACACTGTCGCTAGCCTTTGACATTGAACAAGCGTGGCAGAAACACTACCAGCCCAACATATCCACACCAGTCCCAGACGACATCCTGAAAACCCTCACCACACAGCATAGTACTTCCATTTCCCTTCTTCGCGCCTGGCTCGGCTGGTTCCCCGACGACATGCAATGCGACACCGTTTGTGCTGTCGATGAATTCTGCTTCATTCCGATATGGCCACTCATGTTTCTTGAACCAAGAGGGAGAGGTGGTCCTGGTCGTAGACCGGGTGGTGGTGGCCCGCCCTGTGGAGGTGGAGATGGTAGAGGACCACCTGGACACGGTCCGCCTGGACGAGGACGAGGACCAGGAAGAGGGCCGCCAGGCGGGGGAGGAGGCCCACCAGGAGGAGATCCCTGGGAAGATATGGACTCCGAAATCTGGAGACCTAGGTGCACAAAGGTCTTGGACTGATCACAGATTCACTGTATCATACGACTCTACTCCGATGGGACGAGCAAGGCTGAGTTGGAGCCAATCATATGTCGTAGCGAATAGCCGGTCCAGCCTATCATGTCTTTCCTCATTATCTTTATCACATGCGAATTGGACTGGAATTCTATCACCTCCGGCAAAGTCATTCGCTCGCCTCGTCGTCCTCGACTTATGACGTCTTGACTGCCGTTGGACATGGAAGTCGCAGTCCCACTGTACTCCGTACTCAGATGTAGGTTTCGGACTTGCGGGGTTGATGCGTGGTGACGATCGACGGTATCTACCCGGTCGAATCCCATGTGATGTGTTGGTCACTCAATGTTGGTGTTTGCGTGTCCCTCGTTCGGCCGAGCGTTTCGCTCAATACTTCGGCCATTGACGATGGATGAGGTAACGTCGCTATCTCTTGGTTGAAGCATCTCTCTGCTTTGCGTCCTTTGGAATATCATTACTGGGTGGTCGCGGATGCTAATCATCAGCCGCAAACGTAAACTACATCTATCAGACAAGTTGTCAGTCTCACTCTTCGACAGAGTAAACCTCAAGCATGGCGGGAGACGCAAGTGTCGTAGACCGTCCAAGCGAGCTGGAAACACAACCACCACCAAAGGCCAAAAAAGTATCCTACCTCAGTCTACCTCACAAAGGTCAACTCGCAATACTATGTATCGCCCGAATGGCTGATCCGCTGGCCCAGACGTCCATCCAGGTATGTGCATACATGCCAGTGGTCTTTCATGCTTAACCCACCATCGCAGTCATACATGTTTTATCAACTGAAGTTCTTTGATCCATCACTATCCGATGCCGCCATCTCCGCACAAGCCGGCTTCTTGATCAGTGCCAAAACCGCCGCCCAAGTCTGTTCGGGCATGTTCTGGGGTCGGCTCGCTGATTCGGAACATGGAGGAAGGAAACTGGTGCTTCTCATCGGTCTTGCAAGTTGCTGTAAGCCTTTAGTCCTTATCCCGAATCATCGTCGTGAGTATCGAGCAGGGCTAATCGTACGAGTAGGTGTTTCCTATCTCGGCTACGGACTCGCACGAAGCTTCGTCGCAGCTACGATATTCCAGGTTCTCGGTGGATCGTTGAGCAGCAACGTCGCATTGACAAGATGTGTCGTCGCAGAACTCAATCCTGAGAAAGCGTACGTTAACCCATACGCATCTTGAGCTCTTCCTGCTTTCCGTTTGTGCTGATCTTCATTTAGGTATCGAGCAAGGGCTCTGCTTCTGCTCCCACTGTTCGCCAATGCTGGAAATCTTCTTGGTCCACTTATCGGAGGCCTACTCAGCTCAAACGCCAGAGATGCACCAAGTCAGGGAAGGTGTCCTTACTTAGCACCAAATTTGTGCGTTGCAGCTGTATACATGATCGCCACTTTGGGCGTACTCTTCGGACTCAACGAAACGCTCGAAAGTCTTCAGCACTCAAACGAGACAGGGTTGCACCGGACAATCAGAAGGGTCAAGTCATTCTTTTCGAAAGAATCAAATGGGCACTATGAGTACGCAGCGGTTCGAGGGAACGAAAGCGAGGCAGGCATGTCACCCATTAGCCCGACCGAGACCAGTCCTTCCATTCCCAAGCCACCCAAGCGCAAGCGCAAGCTCCCATTCCGGCGGATCTGGACTTTCAACGTCGTTTGTACCATGCTCTCTCACTTCGTCATTGCTGGACATCTGGGGACGTTTTCGAGCCTGTGGGCGATATTCCTGAGTACGCCCGTTGGAGATGCAGAGAGTCGGCACCCCCCTTTCGTTTTCAACGGAGGCCTAGGCATGTTGCCTCGGGATGTCGGTTTTGCCATGGCCCTCCTCGGGGCCATTGGTGTGCTACTCCAGCTGGTCGTGTACCCGTTACTGCAAGACCGCTTCGGCACCATCCGAATCTGGCGCTGTGCTCTCCTGGTTTTCCCTGTCGTCTACATCCTTGCGCCGTTCCCCTCGCTCGTGGCTTCTGCGCCCTCGCAAAGGGGAGACTCGACTTCAGTGCTCGTCTGGCTCGCCACAGCTGGCGTCATTGTGCTGTTCATCGTCGGTCGGACGGGCGTCACGCCGGCAACGACGCTGCTGATCAATGATTGCACACCGCACCCTTCCGTCCGCGGCACGATTCACACTACCGGGACTGTTGTCGGAAATCTCGCGCGCTCATTTTTTCCGATTGGTGCCTTGGCTATATTTGGACAAGGACTTCGCATCGGGGTCGTGGGCCTGGGATTTTGGTGTCTCATGGCGCTTGCGATCCTGTCTTACGTTGCAAGCTTGTGGGTTACGGAAGGATCGAATGGGCTAGAGATCAACCTTGATAATGAGGAAGATAGCGGAGAAGAGTGAACAGCGTACATCGACGGTACAAGTTTGGAGTCAAGCAGGTTCGCGACAGTGGGTGCCTTGACTCCATGCTAGTAGGAATGTATGATAGAGCTGATGCCCTTCCCCTTACCAAAGGTTAATACTATCTCGGTGAGTGCGAGGGGCTCCGGATTGACATTGGGGAATAGTATCTATTTGAACCTGGGGAGCAACACCGCCGTGGATTGGCGTTCGTGGTTCTGTTATCAGATTGTTGTCATGGCCCATTGACCCACGGGGAACGCAGTGGAATGCTTTCTGAAGGGTTGCGCTGATTGAAGATTGTCAGCTGAGGTCCTGATGTTCTGATAGCTTCGAACCAATCGATACGACATTAGGAATCTGGGACGTCCAGAAATGACAAAGCTGGGATCCGCATGGCTTTCTTCGAGATACTCGCCTCTCTCAAGGATAGTCGCAGGTTTGATGATAGTGGTTTTCAGAGTTCCCATTCCCTGAGAAAAGCTTTCGCAGCCGCAGCTGCTGTATTTGCGGCATATGTCTGCCAAACTTTGTTCTTGTGGCTGTCCGCATAGTCGCACACGGCTTTGATCACAAGACTGGGCATAAAGTCCCAAACGCCAGCGCCTTCCATTTCGAAGCCAATGAGGCTATACTTCTCAGCGATCTTGTCCCTGTGGACGGCCGACTTCATGACGGTATCGGCCGAGCCCATGTTGCCAATGTAGATCGAGGGTGAGACCTCTCTTGCCGTCTCGCCCATCACCCTTGATCTTATACGACAGATGAGACCTGCCTCCTCGCAACCAAGGGCTTCGCATGGGCTCTTGATGGCGTTGTCACAAATCTCCAGATCACCTTCCGATCTGCAAACGTGACACGCTCCAGCTTTGCGATGTAGATGCAATGTGTTGGAGTCGAACAATCTGTCGGCATCGGCACCGGGATATCTCGCTCTAGCGTCTCTTTGTTGGAGGTCGTTCAATGCACGCTCTGCTCTTTCTTCGAGTCGCTGATGGTTGTCCCTCGTTTTCAACTTTGCCAGGATAGACTGAATCCTTGCCGGTAGCTTCCCCAACCCTCCTTCATTGCTGTCTTTTGCTTCGAAGTTTGTCGTGTACTGCCTACCAAAGTCATACTGTATCAGAGATTGACTGATGAGAACGTCACCAAGAAATATATCTCTCCTGATTTGCAGATCATACGGTACAGCTCCGCAAATACCAACGACTAATGCGAGCTTCAGATCCTGGAAAGTCGCCTGTAGGCCTTGCGTAGCAATGGCGGCGTTCACCTTGCCCATATTGGGCATATGCACGACAACGACATTATGCTGGCAAATGCGACCTACGGTGTAGGAATTCTGGTCCCCCGGAGCTCTGATGTACATATGGACGTCGTCATCCAATTTCATATCGAACAGTGAGATGACTGCGTCTGCCTCCGTGTAAAGAGCACAAATGATGGCAACTTCAAATCTCAGGAGGTTAGTAGGCCGGAGCCACATTGAATGTGCGGATACCGACGAATCATTAGGCTCTGCTTCGGGAATGATTGGCGCATAGGCAGAACTTGGTGGTAGTCCAGATGGGAGAGGTTCATGACTTGGGCTGTCAGTATGCGTCCGAGGAGCATTGCACGAAAGGAGACTCACCTTGTCGATGTAGATTTTATTGGCCCGACGGTCCCAAGCTCATGCATCCATCCGGTCCCTACGAGGAGGTCTTCCAATGGTAGCACCACTTCTTCCAGTATCATGCGACGTCTTCCTTCGGTATCATGCAGGATTGGCCCTTGGTTTCCGAGGGCTGGTCCCTTGAGAAAGATTTGGTTGTTCACACAGCTGCGGGCTGCATCCCAGTAAGCCTTATAGTCGAAGTCCTCCCATGGAGGCACATTTTTCAAGAACTCGCAAGCACATAGCCAGTCCGAGTTGATATTTGACTCGAAGTTCGGGAACAGATCGGCCGCTCCCTTACCAGTGCCAATTTCGATCAGCAACAACCCCAATGACAGTATCCTTGGGTATCTGTGAATCTGTCCTGCTCGGTTGCTTGATTCGCCCGAGGCACCTTTGCCATCAATCCACTGTACTGAAAGGAAAGGCCGATTGATGTATACTAAAGGCTGCTCATCAACAATGGTGGGTAGCTCTCGCATGAAGTGTATATCTTGCGCCGTCCAGGGTCTTGACATCCAGTCGGAGTCATAGAATTCCCAGACCGATCTAGCAACAATGTATGCAAGAATGACCTTCATCTTATTGGACAAATGCCCAAGTCGCAAGGCATCCGAAAGCGAGAGCGATTGTATTGCAAGGAAACGTGCCTCCAGAGGCAGGCAGTCTTCAAGCAGCCATAACTCTCCATCATGCACTCGTAGACATACCAATGAGCCCGAAGTGGGCTTCACATGGTCGCAAAGCCGTGCTACCACGTTTCCGCTGAACTGATGCTCCACGGAATTCGCAACATCATTAGGGGCCATAAAGTGTGCTCGTTTTCTCCCTGGTTTCTCACTTTCTTTGCCTTAGTGACGAAAATTCTTCTGGCCGCAAAGGAGAATACACTTACTTCGAAATTTGGAATTGCATATGCTGCCACTCCATGCGTTTCAAAGTCGGGGATGGTGCCGAAGTGGCCGAAAATGCGATGTCAAAAGCGATTGATTTGTCCTTGATATCACGAGAAGGCCTCAATCGCAACCTCGCAGAAAGATGTCTTTTCCTTTCCAGTGGACCAAGCGATGTGCTGGCTTCGCCGGCGCATTCGCACCTCGAATGTTTGAGAAGTGTCTGATAGAGTTGCTCGTTGACATGTTTCGGGTAGTCAACATGAGGCACCACTTTGGACGTACGAGCGACATTAGAGATGGTCTGCGTCGATCCGGAATCGAGAGAATTGCCTGCAAAGCCTTTGACAAACTTGATGAGTTTCGGTAGGCGATCCTCAGCAGCGTACGCAAGTAAACCATGTTCAGCAGTATGCTTGCATTGGGATTGTAACAGGCCTGCTTGGGCTAAATGTGTCAAAAATGTGAATTCTTGAGCTCGGTTATGCTGATGCCACTGCAGTAAACTGTCAGTTTCCGGTCTCGGCAAAGGTTGGCATGGCACGGACGGTGCAGACTCGCTCAAGCTCCCTCAAGAACTTTCTTATCCTCCTTCTAGATTTTTCCTCCTGTGCGGAAGTGATCGAGCTTTGTAGGGATTCGGAAAGCGTGGCCAGCCTTCCTCCCAATTCCCCAAAATGTCGATCTCGTTTGTCTGCCCCTATGCGCGTGGCAACATGCGCGATGGCTAACAAGGCGTCGGGTGCCAGCTCGAAAAGGTCTGAATCATCCAGAGTAATGTCCGCCATGAAACTGGCGTCATTCGTAATGCCTTCCACATATCATCAAGGCAACCAGATGATACGGTGGGAAGGGTGTGAAGATGAAAGGACGGACACCCCGCACTGCATTTTCAGCTGATATCGGTAGATGCAGGAACTACATCTAGATAGCTGAAGGCGCAGCCTGACCAATCCTTTGTCGGCGCTTCATCACTTTTGGCCTCTTATCGCCTTGATCATGTCTGTGGAGGATCCTAATATCTGTCTCTTCTGGCACAATTTCATATGTCAGGCATCTCGCAGGAAGTCCACGAGGCGGTTCTGGACATCTCCAGTGCGACGCACAGATGCTATGGCGTATTGCGGCAATGCCTTAACACCCCCCTGCTGATGGAGCACGAATGGGCCGAGAACAGACTCGCCGATTTCACGCTGTGGGCGTCTGGAATCGGCGCCGCGGCAGCTGTTTCCGACAAGATATCGCTGGACGCAAGGCTCGCTGGAAAGCCTGCACTCATCAATATCTTCGTACAGCTTCTGCAGATGTTGCTTGGCTTTCTCGCACGGTGCCAAAATTCGCGCGCACCGAGGCATGACCGGTTGGAAGAGCAGCCTGAGAATGCGCAACACAGATTCAGAGACTTGTCTCCTGCCCGGGGTCGGTCCCACGATCGTAATCAGCCGCGGCACAAGTCAAGGTCAATATCTCCATGGTCTGATCAATCAAGTCTCGGCTCAGAGCCAGATGCCTTTTCCGTGTCTGATGATACAGGACTTGCTGAAGCTATGAGGGGTGTGGACTCTATCCTGAGCCAGCTAAACAACCTTAGCATCGCTGTGCGACGAACGGGAAACCAGCTCCGCCTCAGAAAGGCAGATTCAAGGTTTGATAGGTCAGAACATTCTGATCTTGAAGCGTTCCTCAAGGTCTGGGTGTTAGCACACACCAACAGCGACCCTCTTAAAGCGATGGACGACACGGATCGGTTGACTCCAATCCAGAGACGTTTGGTCGAGGTCAATCTTATCAGACGGAACCGCTTTCTCTACGCTCAGCGGCACTCCAGGAAGATGGCTATCGAGAGGCGAGCATTGGACGAGGGAGTCCAACCCACAAGTACCGAGAGTCCCTTAGCGAACAACCTGGTTGCGGCCATTGAGCAGCTCCCAAAGCTCGAGAAGGAGCCACGCACTCAGGACAAGCTGCTAGCCAAACCGCTGGGGAGTCCTGCCGACAACACTACTGCGACTAGATTAGGAGCTACGACTGAGATTCTGAAGGAGAAACCTCTACCACAAGAATCTCAGATAACCTCCACTGCAGCACGAATCCGTTATCCTGACCCTCCCAAGCTCGGTCCCCACGTGAACTTCTTCAAGTGTCCTTGCTGTTGCCAGACTCTATCCCGCGCTTTGGTATCAGGCAATCTATGGAGGTGAGTATGCATATGCTGGTTTTCGATACAGGGTTCTTACGTGTCTTAGGAAGCATCTCATCGAAGATATATGTCCTTACACCTGTATCCACCCCAAATGCCCCCAGCCTGGGGCTACTTGGAGTACACGTCAGGCCTGGCTCGACCACATGTACGCCGAGGACCATTACCATGAGAGATTCTGGCAGTGTTTGATATGTGCCGATGACAATGCATACACTACTAGGGCAGAGCTTCTAACGCATACCAGCGAGTGCCATCCGGAGATAGTGGCGGATCAGATTGAGACTCTCCTGAATGCCTCTGTGGTGCGCATGGCCAACGATCAACTTCCTTGTCCACTTTGTCGCCCAGACACAGCTGTTGCCTATAACATGGATCACATTGCCGAGCATATTCACGCCTTTGCCTTACTTTCGCTTCCCTGGGCTCCAGATGTACCAGTTATAGAAGAGAGGACATGGCAAGAATCCTGCCAGAAGGTGATGCTCTGGCTGGGAGTGAATGAACAAGTCACATTCCGATTCGAGAGGGACTCGTTCCTTCAGCGAAGCACTGTGGATGAGACAAGTCTGTACTTCGAAGGGGAGCGATACTTTGCCGAAATTGCAGAGAAGCACTCACAGTCAGATAGCTTTACGTCCGAAAGTGGACAAGTTCTGATCCCAGCTTCGCAGGACTTCGACCACGTTCCGGATACCGCAACTTCCCGTCATGAGGATGTTGACGAAGAGCCAGGATGCGAGACCTGCTTTGGGTCATCACATCGTTCTTCAATACCACCTGGTCCGTCGACTGAAGACCGCCGAAATGTTGCAATCCCGACTGTGATGTTTGACATCCCTGTCGACTCCCAAAGGAATCAGGATCGATGGGGGGCAGGATCGGAAACTGCCTCTACTTCCAGCGATAGACCACGTCGGGTCCAGCTAGTTGAACCTGTGGAGAAGAAAGGGGACGTCAAACCGAAGGGCATCCTCAAACCTCCTCGAGCAGTACCATTCCCAGAAGATCCTCATCCTGAGCGCGAAGGTGTCGCGCCCCTCAAAGATACCACGAAACATGATATTCCTGCTAATGCACGATGGACGAAGATCAGTCGTGCCCTGGTTATCCCTGAAGCACTTGAGAAGGCACGTGAGAGGTTCGAGGAGAGAGATGACGATGTGATTGTCCTCCGTGTCTTGACGCGAGAAGAAATTATTAAACTGGCAGAGAATACCAAGGAGATCAGAGGTAACGTTCCTTGCCATTTACCCATGTTTGTACTCTGTTTAACAAATCGAATAGAAGCTCGGGAGCGACAGTGGCAAGCTGAACATGGAGAGCGGAGCCAGTCGCAGGCTGAACATGGAGAGACGAGCCAGTGGCCGGGTGAACATGAAGCGCGGAGCCTGTCGGAGGCTGAACATGAAGAGCGGAGCCAGTGGCAGGCTGAACATGAAGCGCGGAGACAACGGCGCAAAGAAAGAGGCGGATATCGTGAGAGTACCGACGACGAGGCTGACGACGAGGCTGAGGACTAGGATGAAGATGAAGATAAGGAGGACGAGGCCGAAGACGACTCGTTTGATGAAGACTATTTTGCAGAATCAGAAGAGAGGTTCCGGCAGGAGCTCGAGTTGCTCGAGGCTAGAAAGCCTCCATCAATACTGGAAGATGCGACTACCGTCTCTCTTTTGTATACGCTGCAATTTCTTGAGATGATCATGCAGGAAAAATGATCTGATGACGTTGCGCACGAGTCCAATCTGGCGATGAGTCGTGCTGTGCAAATGTCAACGCTGATGCGATGAAATCGAGCCAGTGTGATCTACAGACGGGCGCCAGCAAGAGACAAGATCAAGCTTGTGGCTTCGGGATCGTGCTTGAACCGCTACGTCTTCGCTTGATGTCTGTACTGGTGACATTATATCATAACGTATATCTCAATCATATTATATCCAAGCTATCCATGTGATAAATTTCAACATGTGCAACGTCTTTCTCGTCGATCCTCCGCAACCTCCTTTTATACACGATCTCTTCGCGCGATATCCCCGGGACAGGCGTAAGTGACCCGTTCGCACCATCTTGAGAGACAGGGCTCTGCACAATCTCCTCAAAGACGCCACCGACTTCCCAAATCTTATGGCCCAAGCCAATGTATTTCAACGCCGGAAAGTCTGGCACACCACCAGCAGGACCACGCTGTGAAAGAGCATCTTCCAGCTTGGACTCAAGCATGCAGTCCGGGCGGCTGATAAAAGAGTTGAACGCTGCCACCCGCCTTTCGCCATCTTCGCCCTCGACCTTCGGCTGAAGGACACGAATGGCCCATAATTTCGACAGGAACGGGAAGATCAATCTTAATACTCCCATATCGTCACACTCGATCGAAGCGCTCAGCTGTGTGAGGTTTGGGCAGGATCGAACGAGTTTTGCTGTCAACGGCGCGGGCAGACACCATCTCGCCGGCAGGATCAAATGTTTCAGCGTCGGACCAACGACACCACAAATACCGTCGAGGTACAAATCGCGCAAGATCGTCGTCGGTGTGGGCGTGGACCCATTTGATGTGGTAGGTGATGGTTCCGCAGAGCTAGGAGTGGTGCCATTCGTCGTCCCTTCAGGCTTGTGGCGAGCGTTGATCAGATACAGCCGTTCCATGCCTACAGCGTGGCTGAGATGCCATGCATGGGACTTGCTCACGTGGTCCACTCGCATCGATTTTGGCGGGTGCTTTTCTTTGGCCGATGCAACCACCCAGGTACGGTCGATGAAGTGCGTTGAGCTGCGATGTGCGGCCGCGTCGTCTTCATCCAGACCGAAAGAGTTCAAAGCAGTGATGGTATGGCTGCTACTAACATCCATTGCCTCCTCGCACTCGGCAGATGCTGCATCTGCAAATAGGTTATACAGTCCAATGCTTTTGAGGTGGAGTTGCTTCTTCGCTGCAATGTTCTTGCGCAGCATGCGGGTCAAGTCCACGGACGGCTCGCACTCGTCTCTCATACGAGGCGAGAAATGCATGTTGAGAGTCTCAAGGGAGTCAGCGTGGAGGAAGAATGTCGATACGTCGTCAGGATAGCACATCGGATCGTAGTGTGTCATTGTGAAAGACTTCAACCTGGGAAGAGGGGGAATCTCGCTTGACGGCTGTGGTGATCTTCGTTCTGGACATCGCAACCATAAAGACTCGAGCCTGGACAGTTTCGTCAGGCCAGCGTACATGTTTGGCTGTATCCGTACATTCAGATCCCACTTGAAGTTCTCGAGGTGTAGACACTGGTCCACTGCCGCCCGGAGCGCGATGTTGAGAATCATGGTACTCTCAGAAATGCGGCTAGCTCTGGCATACTCTTCCAAGTCCGCAACCTTGAAATCCCCCTCCAGAACCAATGACCGTACCAGACTCGAGACATGCCGGGTCACAAGGGCATTCAAGCCCATAGAGAAGGGACTGGCACTGCCCAGCCCTTCGGGCATATTATTTCGGTAGTGTACTGTACTGTGTGATTTTAGAGCGACACGCTTCCATAGATGCGGAAGGGTCATGTAGTAAAGAACCTTCGAGGTCCGACATAGCCGGGCGAGGGAGCCGACATCGTCGTCGAGGAAGGAAATTATTTGTGCGACTGTCGTGAGAGGTAGGGCATCGACCCCGAATGCGCCTTGAATCTCAGGTCCATTGCTGTACAGATGGTTTGCTGCCAATGTCATTCTGCGGCGGCATTGGTCGGGCGAAGGAGCTTAAGCCGCAGCATTAGGTATGACTCGAAGCGGACACAGACAATGTGCGGAAGCTGATCATGAAAGCCTCATGTCGCCGATATCAACGAGGAGACGAATCCTGATGGTTCAGGCAGAAGCATCCAAAATAATGTTACGCATGCAACGCTGCACAAATCAGTGATGGGAAGTCTAAATACTTCGCCGTATACTCTTGATGCGACGGGCGACTTGCAGTCTGACGCATGATCTGGTTTGTGTATATATCATTCATTAATTCCACATGAAACGTAATGTATCGCTAAGAATAAACAGTTATCTTGTCAGACCCTAATCAGATCTAGTTCCTCCAGTATTTCTCCCATCATCCTGATCAGGCCCGACCAACGCGGAGGGGGGCATTTCCATCATGGTTTCTGGCGTGGCTGTGGTTGGCGCAACCTGTTGATACACAGTACTGGCTCCTTGTACTACCTCTTGCGAGTCTTGAGCACCCGAGGCTGTACCTGCAGAGATTTCTCGTCTGCCGTGGTCGTCCTCGCCCGTGCCCACCTCATTAGTGACTTCTGCAATGGGCTCAATCGCAGACGAAGGTACGAAGCCCAATGATCGTGGTGCGGTCGAGTTTGTACCGCCCGAAAGCCGGTTGGGGCTGTTCTCTGACTGGGAAGATGGCGCCTGATGTCCATCAACGGCCCTGACTCCTGTCGAAAGGCTGAGGCTGGCGACGGTTGAAGAATGATGTCCATTTGCAGAGACAGGGCGTCGGGGCCCAGGACTTGTGAATTGACCGGGTTCATGGTCTGCCAATACGTCTGGAGACCGAGGCCGACGTTGGTTGGGAGCAGGTACGAAGACAACTCGCTGAGCATTTTGTGGTCGTGTAGGCTCTGCCAATGGAATACCCGATGTCGTCGTGTTGCCCACCTGCACAGCCCTTTGATCAGGCGTCTCATCAGCCAAATCGTCAGGAGACCACGTTCGATCACTACCCTTTGGTGCTGGGATCACCGTCATGGGCAAAGCTGCAGTGTGCACGCCCCTGCTTCCTAAACGATCTCGCTGAGACGACGCGAACATTTCGAGTCTGTTTCGCAGCTTCAAGCTTCGATCAATAGGCGAGCTTCGCATTCCACTGGCATTTTGTGCATCAGCCACCTCGGCGGGAGGCTCGGCTCTTCGTCGCTTGAAGGGATTCGGCACCCCTTGCCACATATGGCGAACGGTGGGTGTCTCCTTGCGCGCTGCTAACTCCAATACGATGTCCTTGTCGGGATTCGAAGTAGTGGTCATTGAATCAGATTGATGGGATTCGACCCTGGCGGCATCAGGTACTTGTAACCGGCTAGATTGGTCTTGCCCGCCATGCTGTAAGGTGGGTGATGGGCTGGTCAAGTTTTGATAACGGATGGCGTAGACAGTACTGGCCGCACTTCCAGTATCGCTTCTGCTTGGATGTGTGATGACATGCTCCGGTTGCACCACTTGCAAGTTGGCCACAACATGACGGTCCGCTTGCATCGCATCTTCTCCGGTACTGATGCCATCGGGTGGAGCTATCCGGCGACGTTTTCGCAAGGGGAGATGACTCCGAAGGCGCCTGTATCGCGAGATAACGGCGACTCCGAACGATTCCCCATGATCACCGCTCTGGCTGTGATTTGAACCCCGGCCACGCCAGTTTGCATCCTCTGAGGGCGTCATGTTGAGCATCTCGTCGCCGTCAAAGATCTCGCGCCCGAGGATCCCGTCCTTTTTCTCATCTCGTTCCAACGACTCAATTCTCTCCACCCATTCCCAAACGACAACGCTAGCTGCTGCAGCTCCAACCCACCGAATGTACTCACCCCATCCTGCCAGATTTGGCTGGGAAATATCCAGTACAAAGAACACCACCGGAATAAGAACAGACATAAGAGCCAGCACCGCAACGAGACAGATGTTCTTCATCTTAGCATGCCAGAAGGCGAAGCGTCGTTTAGACAAACAGTAGTAAATGACACATGAAGCATAGATCAGTGAGATTGCCAGCTCGAACAAATAATTCAACGCGGGAATGGCGTCTTGGAACTTTCGTGGTCTCGTCTTCGGGCCACTGATAAAAGAGTCGAGTATACTGAAGATGGTGTCGAGTGAGACCATAACAAACCCGAGCCATTTGATGACTACCTTCTCCTTGTGCCGTGGGAACAGTCGAATGAGTGTTTGTACTTGAGCTAGCCACAGAAATGTGTCGGATATGATGCGAATGATGCGAACTTCGAGACTGTCGACGACATTGTCCACCAATTGGCTCGAGTCCATATACCCCTGGTTATATTGGTGTTCGGCCACACGAAAGGTATCGGCTGTGGCGATTGTAAGGGATATGGCCACTGTGAGAGCCGCAATCTTCTGCAGTAAAGGGCGCCGACCGACGCCCACGACCGGTGAAGATCCATATGAACCTGTTATCGCTCCTCGTCGGCCCAGAAACCCAGATCCACCGCTGGCTCCTCCGACGTAGAAGGTCCGTGGAGTGATGAAGATGAGGATGACAAGGACATAGCTGATGACGGTGGCAGTGGCGAGGGCGAAGATCTGGGGTGAAATCGAGGCATAGAAAGGATCCTGGAAACCTATCACAGAAGAATTTCCGGTGGTGTCCGGGCTAATAATGGACTCTGAGTTGTCGCAGGGTTGTTTGTACGTGACTCTCGCTTGTAGGGTTGTGGTCTGGTCTTCACCGAAGACAAGTACGCCTGTCCACGTTTAGTTTTCACAGTGCGCTACATCGAAAGTCATAACGAACCTCCACTGGGTAGGATGACAGGTGTGCACCATGCTGTAGTCGGGATCGCAGCCGAATCATAGGTTGTCAACTGGCCCCAGAGTTGGCGGGCAGTGATGTGACCATTGTTGGACATGCCTTGGTTATGCTGTGGTCACAGATACTCTGCATAAAACCTGCTGCGACATGGTCACTGCTCGAGGACAATCGGTTCGGAGGAAGTCGTCGACGCGCGATCCAAGTCATGCGATCATCGTAAGGGAATCGTTAGTCGATCGTGAGTGTATATAGAGTACTCCAGTGCCAGATGAAGATGTCGGCGAAGGAAATACAGCGATGGCGCTTTACCGGAAAGATCTGTAGACGGACGTTGAGCCAGGAGCGCATGCGGTGATGGGAAGATTCAAGGCGGGTTGACGACGACGAATCGAGGGCGCAGTCGATCGCATCGCCAGTGATCGACTGATTGGCTTTTGTGGGGCATTGCAAACGCTCGGTTCAGTGGAAAATCTCTACTTAATATCAACTCCAACCCAAAGTCGTGCCGCCCGTGCATGCTTCTCTGGGATGGACGAATCTCTGGTAAAACTGTATTCTGAGTTCAAGTGTCATGCATTATTCAGCTCTCATCTTTACCCACGCATCAGCCTTCGACTCATACAATTCGATCAAGTCTTGTCTATTCTCATAAGCTGAGTCGAGAATGACCACCCAATATTGGTAGCAGGCGGATGACTGCCACGGCCATTCCATAATGACCACTCCCAGCGCTATCATTGTCGTCGTGAGTCGACATGAGCTGTCGACAGGCAAAGTCCTGCCTGATGTCTGCATGTTGATACTCTAAACATAAAGAAAGAAAACGTTTAGACCGGTCCTCGTCTGCTTCCGCATTCATCCAACCGCATTCGCGCGTCACAGGTTGCCGAAACCGTACGTCGGGTTGCCATTCCATTGCATCTGATTGTAGTCACGGTTCGTGATGACTTCCAGCATGTCTCGAGTTCCCACAGTCGGGCCAATTCCGCCAAACCCCTGATCAACAGTCGTCTCATCCGTGCTGAAGAGATTGTCCAGTGGCAGCGCGAACCAATCCATTGAAGAAAAGGCCATATCAAGCTGAGAGTCGTCTGGCAAACCTGGATCCATGCCATGGCTGTCGGTACTGAAGTTAGGAGGTGGTACGAACATTTGCGACGAGAGCTCTGCCATGGGTCTAGCTTGGATGCCAGCAAGAGGATCATTCACATAAAAGTTGTTGCCCATGTGACCCATGTTGTTCACTTGATTTGTCTGTTGTGGTGGTTCATTTGAGGGTACATTGCCATTTGGAGACGACGGACGTGACTGCTCCCGACTGGGACCCGCGGAGCCGGCGCCGACTTGTTGAACACGAATCAATGTCTGTTTCACATTGCGTACAATGTTCTGGACCAAGCGTGATGTAGAAGAAGACAGATGGACATCGTCAACTACTTCTTCGGACATGGCAACAGTGATCTTTTCGAGCTGTTGCAAGCATCTTCGGACCAATGCTTCGTGAGTACCCAAGCTGAAGCGCTGTAACAAAGTGGTCAGTATACTGCAAAAGGGAGATCATGACGCACAGAGTGCTTACCTTTAGTGTGAACATCATGCCGGAGAGGCTTCGCAGGAAGATTCGAACTGGCGCATCCCTCAGGTAACCTCTGGCAGCTATACCATCGACAATCTCACCAAGAATATTGAGAGCTGCATCAGTAACTTCGTCGATGTACGGCTTGTTGTCTTCGGCGATCTTGAGTAGTGTGGCCTTTCGAATGTTTGAGCCGCCTTGAACCCATGATTCCACCACATTTTGAAGGCCGAGTGAGTTGATATACAACCGAGCATATTCGTATTCCATGAGCAAGATACTTTGCATGACCGGGTTCATCACGGACTTGATTCTCTCAAATTCAGCCCTCCAATTCTGGAGCAATGGCGTGAATGTGGCGATGGATTCTTTGTACTTGCCACTTGATATGAGCTCTTTGGTGAACTGATGGGATGAGAACACTTCGCGGTTGGCTGAGTTCATGATTCTTGCAATGTGAATCCATGACCCTTGCATGACATCAACGGGCGTCTCGATCGATATGTTGCTTGTCTTGTCCCAAGTTGGGTCTTTCTCCCACAATTCCACGTTCAGGGATGACTGCACACCCATACGTCCACTGGTTTGAGCCACGTAAACAAGGATCAGGCGTCGGATACGTCTCTTGCGTGCGCACTCAGAATTGGGTCCATGCTGATGATAACAATCAGTATGGTGGTTGTCAAACACCCCAAGTTCGAAACCTAAGCTCTGAGCCAGACCAAGCAACATCCACGACATTCTGTCTGATCGCCAGGCCGGTTCCAGCCAATTTGCATATGGCAGGTTGTCGTAATCTCGACCTGCTTTCTGCTCGCCTTCTTGTGCTGGATATTTGCCGTCTGTCTCGGAGATCATGAGACTTCGATCCAGCAGACCCTCTTCGTCGTCACTGGGTGGGAAGTGAAGAGCCCGGGGCTGCCAATCAGTAAGCAGCAGAAGAGCTTCAATCGTACCCAGTGTACGTAGACTGCCCTTCCAGGTGATTTGACCGGTGTTGAGCTCACGGATCTTGTGGTTATTGCCGCCTCCAGCGAAACCGCCACCGAACTGTTCTTGTCCCCAAAGAAGCCGCTCGACTTGACGACGAAGGTTGGTCCAGAGCTTGCCGTGGATATGGTACGAGCGTGAGAGCGCAGCATGACCGGTCAAGCGCATATGACGTGATGCAATTGCGAGAATTGCCAGTGCCAGAATGGGTTCGTCCACAAGGAGAGCCTGATGATTGAGAGGAGATCGAAACTCATCGAAAACGATGGGGGTCATAGGGGCCAACTTGTCGAAGAAGTATTCCACATATTGCATGGCCTCCCATGCAGTGAACCAGCCATTACGCACGAATCTCATTTCCGACCACGCTTTGAGGCCAGCTTGCTGCTCAGCTTGTTCTTGAGGTGTAAAGCCATGCTCTGTGGGCGCTGGTGGACCACCATGATCAAGATTAGAGAGCGTCCTCTTCCGGCCGGCACGATCGGAGAGGGGACTGTCTTTTGTATTTGGGGACAGGTTGTCAGAGAAGGCATTCGCAGCATCAACCAAGAGCAAAATGTTGTCGTGCGTATTCTGAATCTGCTTTGAGCCCAGTGTCGCTGCTGCTACCTGGCTGTGCAGCATATCGGCAGGGTTTCTAGGAGAATTTGAGGTAGGATACACCGAGAGATGTTGAGGTCGACCATGAGCGTCGTGTGGTTGAGAGGTGGCAGATTGCTTCATACCGTGCTGAGGCCATGCAGATTGAGGGAACGCATTCATTGAAGTCGTAGGTGAGGCTGTCAATGGTTGTGCTCGTTGCCTGCTCTGTGTGAAATTGTATGATGACTGTCCATTCTCCACCCCCGAGACTTCGTTGTCATCTGTAGTTGGGTCTCGCGACACATCCCTCGCAGTTCCGTCCGATCTCTTCTGCTTCTTTCTTGTAGGTGCAAATTCACAATGCAGTCTCTCACGTTGACAACGTCTGCAAGGAGGATCTTTCGGCGCATCGACACCTACGTAGAGGATCAACTTAGTATAGTACGTGGGATAAGAGGCCGAACCACATACTTCCAAGATCACATTTCACCTTTCGCTCACGGCAGCGTTGGCAGGCTTGATAGCCACGACGATGCGGACGGTTGTCCGCCTGGGTCGCATCATTGTTGGAGGGGTCCGGAGACAGGGAATCACTCTTGAAAGCACCGGAGCGAGCGAGATCGGCAGCTGACAATTGGCCGAGATGGTTGTAAGCCATCGCTGGCGCTGGCGCAAGAGTTGGTCGCTGTTGTGGTTGCTGGATTATGCTGGATGGAGGAACGCCGAAATAACCGTTCGAGTACTGCGGGGCTGCGCAAGCGTCAGCTGTCAGGTCTCAAGTCAAAGTACCAAGGACGGAGTATTATTGCTTCTTCTGGTGGGGAGTTTGGATAAGGCTGCATCAATATTGAGGTCGGCAACGCACCTCTTTCGTGTACCACAACAATGCCTGGCGTGGGGTAGCTGAAGCCACGATATTGTTCATGTTGTAGTAGCTGTGGCTGATACTGATGCGCGCCTTGTTGTCCATCCACGTAGGGATGGCTGTTGTAGCAAGGATCAGGATCCATGTTGTTGGCCCGATCTGATCGGTTGAGAGTGGTTGTTCGGAACAACAAACCAAACTTATTCTATTGGAGAGATTGAAACTTCATTGTATTCACTGATGAGACAAATACTTGTGAAGACTGTCACTCAGTGCATCCCGCAGGTTGTCCTTTGATAGCCGACCGATCTATACCAGCTAAGAATAAGGCAAGTGAATATAAGTCAGATAGATCGACTACACCACGAACAAAGGTAGGAATCAGGCAGAATACGGGTCAATCGTGATTCATTGATGCTTTTCAATGCTTGCACGAGTTACGCCGCCTATCAGGAATCTAGCGAAGGCCTCGTCGGTACGGCAAGCCAGTAGCTGGTGCATCGGACACAAAAGGATCCCCAGTATCTTTCTCTTTACTGGAAACAAGACCTCCATTGGTCCTTATGTCCGCCATGTCTCGTCTGAGCGATGCTGGCAGACTTTGCACGCTTTCCTCACTCGTTCTTCTGGACATGTCTGCCGCCATGCGGCCTGCCATTAGACCCCTGACACCCCCAGCCTTGCGTGCCGGTAACTCTCCCGTCCCAGCTGTCAGCACATAGAGCAAATATTTGAGGTTGGGCAAGGTATGTCGAATGTCCAGAACACGTAGACCTACTCGGTTCATGAGGAACTCGATATCCTTGTTGAGAAGAAAGACCCCGTACTCAAACTTGTATGGCACTGTCGTCGGATGTAGAGGATACCTCCGCTGACTTAGCCCTATCGATATCGGGTCGGAAATGAAGGAGGCAGACCCATATGGCTCAATCGGATATGGCAAGGGTATTGACAGATAAAGCGCCAATTGGTAGACCACCTGGGCAGAAAACCCCAACGCCGCAGCTATCTCATCTCGATTCGTGTCATTGTAGACTGAATTAGGAAGATGAATGCCTCGGATGGTGAACTGCAGAGTTCGTCCTTTGACTGGTTCGATCGGAAAGATGGCGAGAAGTGTCTCGCATATTCGTCGTATCTGCCCGTTTGTCTCCTTTTCCACCTGATCTATCTCGGCCTGTACTTCTTTGCAGTCTTTCGCTCTCTCGTCCACAAGCGCTCTAGTCTTGACTTCAGCTTCACGACATTCTGCAAGTAGCCGGCGTCGCTGATCCAGAGAGTCTTTCAGGTCATCACGTCTTTTTGTCAATTGGCGCAGATGCTTTTGCTCCGCTGTCAAAGCTGCTTGAATTTGAGGGTCGTCATCGTTGAGTTCAGAATGTGCCTCCTCCCTCACTTCGAGCAGATTAGCATCCGCGATGAGCCTATTGATATCGTCTTCTAGCTGCGACCTGACCTTGATGGCGTCTTGAATGCATTCTTCGAGGTTAGCAAGTTGCATGAGAGAATCAAATGTGGACCCTGGCTTGTTCGAACCACCTTTGTGATCGACGGAATGTTCAACCTCGGGATGCGAGTCTGGAGGCAGATCGGTAAAGCTGGTGTATATCCCATCGGATAAGTGGAGCAAAATGCAGTTTTGTGGTAGTGGATGATGAAAGTTCTCGAGGCTACGCCCAACAAATTGCAGCGACCTTAGGTTGAACTCGAATTCAACAAGCAGGCAATACTCTTCGGCACCAGCGCTCTTTGCCCAAACTCGAACAGTAGCTTCATCCGACCGAGACGCTTGAGGCCCAGTGCCATCCAAATCAAAAGAGGCAAAGCTCGGATTCATGGAGCGCTCAATCACCTCGCTGATGTAGACAGGCTCCTCAACGCCTGGACAGTGTATGGACACCCAGGTATCAGCCAAACGGTTCACAACCATATCTTCCAGTTTCGACTGACGTGCCAATGGGCTTGCCGAACTCCAATGCAGTGTACTTCTCCTGCGCAATCGGCCCGCAGCCGGCCGACTCGATTGTTTCCCATCCGGCGCATAGGAAGTGGCAGCCTGGGGAAAAATGCCGGGCGTAGGTGGGTCATCATTCGCTGTCGACAGGTCGGTAAAGGAGCGTGACTGAGATAGCGGCTTCACATCGTTCTTCAAGGCTCGTTTCGCCGGCGAGGTAAGGTTGTAGGGGGCCTCATCGTCAGTTGTTGTCTTTGTATTTTTGCGGGGAGTTGGAGCCGTCACATGTAGATTGCGCAGAGACACACCATGCAAATGACGCAGACGGCGATTCTGGAAGAACGGTAATCAGCCATGACTCTTGAGATTGGCTTTGCAAGGACACACTAACCCACGGATAAAGAAAGGGACGCTCGTTGCGCACTTTGGTCGCTGTGGAGGGATCACCGCCAGATTCAGCCATGACATGCAACGGCTGCGCGATACATTGCGAGATGAGAGCACGGCTCTGTGACTGAAGTCAAATCACAACAAAAGACAATGTTTGCTTAGCGACATTGTGGGAAAGGGTGGGGGCGGCGAAATCACGTTTATACCGCACGATATCTTTTGCCGTGGGAGACCAAATGTCAGTAACAGTGGCTAGTGAAGCATTGATGTTCTTCTCATTTGAGTGTCTGCCATTGACGAAAGTGGTGTTTCTGCCGCAGTTGTCGTTTCAGCCAATGATGAAATACCCGACTCGGAACATATTAACGCCGAGAACGGCTGCTTAAGTAAGTCAACTCTTGGCTCCTTTCCTGTGCCCCTGGACGAACCTTCAAACAACTCCTCCTCCTCCTATCTTCGCGTCCATCCGCACCATCGTCTTCTGACACATTCGTTGACAGAACACGCGACTCTATTGTACCTTTGACGCTTGAAAGTGCGCGTCTACTACTTGCTGTATTCAATCCACCTAATTGGAGCATGGCCATAATCATTGTGTTCTACTACAGCCAAACACAGACCGCGCGGGAATGTCATTGAAATACGAAGGTGATCCGGGGTCAATAATGATCAAGATTCCACCCACAAACCTCGGGCAACTGAGCCGCTATCTGCAAAGGTTGATATGATCGGAAAATATCCCTCGCCTTACGGTGAGGCTGCACTGTGCAGCTCGATTTTGACACACACATAAGATCCAGAACAATCTAACTTACCGCGACTTGACAGCTATGACACATTCCCCTTTGCAGTTTCTTTGGATGGATGATTGATCCACACCACATCCTCATGCACTCACTATGCAATCTCCCTATACCCGCCATGTACCAGTACCACTCTGTATAGTACTCCTGGGAAACCGGTGGCTCCACGGCTCTATAGGTAAGGTCGGCATCCAGCTCATCGGATTGGGCTGCTGGCGACGGAGCCCCTATTTGATACCTGTCTGCTGCCTTCGAATCTGGGTATAGGCACGCCATGTAGGGGTAAGGCTTCTTTGCACAACTCTTGAACTGCCTTTTTGTCATCATACCGGGCTGAGGACACCCTTTCCAAACATCACTCAACTACACCCAGGCTACCTGTGGATCTCTACGATGGCTAACATCTGGAAGCCTGCGGGCACCTTGAGGCCCAGTCGGTCACGTTGGCCGAGCACGATCATGATCCGAGCTTGACACTTACTCTGACAGCAGGCCATATACACTGTCTAATCTCCCTCGACTACCCGTCAACCACCCATCAACAAACCCATTGTTGAACATGGCGCACCTCCGCAATATGGGACCCAGCTCGCAACCTGGGAAACATATACTTCGTCAATGCCCTGATGCTTTTCTCGGTCGTCAAGGTAGTCGCTCTTTTTACTTTCCTTCGCAGCACAGACATACTCACCACAGTCGTTCTCTTTTGCGCTCGTTATTCTTCAATTCTTTGCGCGTGTCGCATATTCCTTCGTTCTTCAATTCTAAGAGACCACTATACTGAAGTTACACTGCAACGATGAAGGTCTCTACCACAGTGATCACAGCCCTTGCAGCTGCGTCTCAAGCTGCCGCATCTTGGACGGATTGGGTCGACCCCGATGCCACAGTCACAAGCACCGTGACGCAAACTCACACCTACTGCCCTTGCAATGGCGAAGTGTCATACACGCCGGTCGACCCTGAGAACACCGATGTGGTTGTCTATACCACAAAAACGGGCGCTGATTACACCGACGTGGTTGTCTATACCACACAATCAGGCGAAGCTGTTGCTCCTGCTGCTGCCACTACTACACCTGCTGGCATCACAATCACCAAGGCTGGCCCCATTGTGGCCGTATTTGAAACCGAAGCGTCTACGAGTACCAAGACAGGCATGGTTATCGAGTTGATCATCGCTCCTACTGGAACCGAGACTGAGACCGAGTATGTCACAAAGACGGTCTGGACGGGAGAACAACCAACCAATGACTTGGCATGGGTTGATTGGGACGACTCCAACGAGGACGATGGAGCCACGTTGACGAGAACACACACTCTAGTCACTACGCTCTACGAAGCTGTTGGTGCCTTCCCAACAGAGACCGATACTGAATCATGGGCTGATTGGGCTGCCACTACCAACACCTTCACAGTCACGACTGAAACAAGTGTGACTGTCCATCCCAGCTCCAGCGGAAATGCTGTTGGTCCCATTGGAGGGTCCGTGAGCTCTTCAACCTCATCTGCAAGCTCGAGCTCCAACGGTGTAGGACCCATCTTCGCGAACACCACAAGCACAAGCTCTAGCAGCACCAGTGTCCTGGCACCCGTTTCTGCGAATTCTACCACGAGCTCTGCCAGCACCAGTGTTCTTGCACCGATTTCCGTTACCACCTCAATGTCAACCACTACGTCGACCACTACCTCGTCTACCTCAACAGCTACTGTGGTCACCCCTGGCCAAACTATAATTATCACAGTCAATCTGGATAGCACCAAGAAGAACAAGCGTGATACATACTACGTTGGCATCAACGACGATAGTATCGCTGTGTTAGGTAGCCAGGCTGCTGAGGCTACCTTCATTACCGGCGGAAACGGTACTCTTCTTTATGGCGCTGAGTTTCTCGGCTCCTCGCCTACCGCTCCCAACCAGGCTGCATTCCTCGAAGTCTTCACCACCGAACCTACCGACTATGTCTGGTTGATGGACGCCTCTGGCATTTTATCTCTTTCTCAGCGACAATTCTGTGTCCTGCCTTCCTTGCAAATCGAGACTGTTGACACCGCTGGCGATAACTGTGATGGTACTATCGTGACCTTTACCGCCGTGCCTGCCACCGGTGCTACCGCCAGCACTACCGCCAGCACTGTCACTAGCACCAGCTCCAGCAGTATCTCCAGCACCAGCTCCAGCAGCGTCTCCAGCACTACCTCCAGCAGCATCTCCAGCACTACCTCCAGCAGCATCTCCAGCACTACCTCCACCAGCACCTCAACCAGAACCTCCACCAGCACCTCCACCAGCACCTCCACCAGCACCTCCACCAGCACCTCCACCAGCACCTCCACCAGCACTACCTCCAGCACTACCATCAGCAAAACCTCCACTACTACCACTACTACCTCTTCTGGAAGTCGGCCGACTCAGACTGACAACGTCACTGGTGATGACTATCAAACTGGTATTCTGTTCGCACACAATGTTCACCGTGCCAACCACTCTGCCTCAGACCTGACGTGGAACGCTGATATGGCCACCTATGCGGCCCAAACCGCCGCCACTTGCAACTACCAGCACAACCTGTGAGTTTCCGCTGTGCAAACACTCCTTTTTGCTAGACTAAATGCTAACCTTTAATCTTCAGCACCGCCGGTGGTGGTAACTATGGTCAGAACATTGGCGCTGGATATACCAGCACTCACGTGCCTATCATGATTGGTAACGACATGTACAACGCTGAAATGCCCAACTACCCTACTCCCTACGGAACGAACAACCCTGATACTAGCGACTTCAGCAACTGGGGTCACTTCTCCCAGATCGTCTGGAAAGCCACTACCGGCGTCGGCTGTGCTACGCAGTACTGTGAGACCCTACAAGGCGCAACCTTCACCAACTACTTTACTGTCTGCAACTACTATCCTGCAGGCAACGTTGGTGGCGAATATTCTAACGTTGGAGCACCACTTGGCCAGGACGTGGTCGTCATCGAGGTCGATGACTAACTGATTGGGCCAATATGGCTTTTGGTGTCGAAGCATAGTTCCTTGTCAAATACCCTTTGAGCAAAGCGGCGCGGTCATGGCAATATTAATCACATGGAGCGTCTAGCACTGCGCGGTAAGCCCACAAGGATTGGTTGAAGAAGTCACGATTGCATTCATGTCGGGAATTCTTAGCTGATGAGTGGGCACATTTATTCTGTCGGAGTCAGTTATCAATTGCCAGTGGCAGTCGACTTGGAGGAAGGTCATGCATAAAGCATTACGTGGATAGTTTTTATATAAGTAGCTTTACGACAATTGTACAAACCTTGTGAAAGTATGGCTTGAATTAACAGACGACTCGCATTGTCTCTCATAACCAGTATATGAATCCAGTGAATCTCTGCAACCCGGCTTCATGCCGATCGCTAGTTCTTAAAACTCCAAGCTCCATGCTCGTCCACACCCGTGTACCAACTAGTTCGTGACAACGCTGTATTCATCGTCGTAGACTGTCAAGCCTAGCCTGCAGATCATCATCTTCACCGCCTCCGCCGCCGCCTATTGCCTGAGCCACGCGGTTATCAGCGACCGCCGTCTTCTGTATGCCTGTTGGCGTTTCACCGAGCTGACCACGATTAGCTTCAATAGTGCATGTGTTTCGACGAACAACCAAACTTACAGCATTGTTGAGGTCCACGCCAATCTCATCTAAAACCTGGTTGACTACCTCTTCGCCTTCTTCTTCGTCCTCAAGACCCGTCACATCGTCAATCGCATCGTCCATCATTTCTTGTCGCTGATCCATGATATCGTTTTCTCGTTCGAATTCCATGGCTATTCGTTGCAGCGCCGGCAGGTTCATTTGTCTGTTCATGCTGCCCAGAAGCATGGTGGCTCCTTTCATAGATTGCATCATTTGCTCGTTACTCCGTACTGTCTGCAGAGACACGGTTGTCAGTAAGGTTCACGGTCGACAATGCCCACGGCGTAGACAGACCTGAATCCGTAGAGAGATGGCTTGTAATTGTGTCCTCATCTGGTAGAATTTTTGAATATATCTCCTCGTCCGAACCAGGTCCTTCGCCTGGATCTTGCAGGCTCCAATCTGACCATTCTTCGCGCTCTTTTTGATGTCTGCCACCAACTTCTTCTCCTGGTTTTCGAGTTTGACTCGCTCGCGATCGAGTTCGCGCTGGGTCTTCTCAAGTGCTCGCTGGTGTTTGCGTAGCCGTTCGGCCGGCGTCATGCGCTTGCCAAAGGCCCATTCTATTATCTGGCGCATTGTCAGCAGATTTCTTGGGGCCAGTTGGGCACTTCTTACATTCATAATCGCAATGTGATGAGGGCAAGGGAGAATGAACGGGTCGCAATTTCTTGTAGTGGCACGCAAGGCTTTGTAGAAGATTGTGCACTGGCTCTCTTCAGGCTGTGGTGGGAGATGTTGTCTATAGCGATGAACCGCAGCCAGTGACGTTGAAGGGTCAAAACTCCGGGGCGGATCGGCCTAATGTTTGATCCTCTTTTTCCATGGAATTCGCCTTTGGATCATCAGTCCACCTCAATTATTCTTCCTAACAACATCGCACGCACGCATTATTATGGAAGCAGACGCCACTCTACGACTATTGACTGCTGTGGCTGCTGATTGAGTCTCTTCCAAAGCGTCCGAACGATGAGCCAGTCGTACTTTCCGAGCGCGGGCTCATCGCGCCGACCCCAAGAAAATGGCTCAGACCACAACAACGACGACATGGCATCGCCCGCCCCCATTCATCCTCCTTCCTATCGACCGCAATACATGACAGTGGGATCCGGTGGACAGTCGATGCATGCCGCCGCTTTGATGGAACAGTTGGAACAAGACTCGGGCTATGGAAGCATGCCTGGCGATGTGCAGCAGAATGGTGGCGAGATGAACGCTTGGGAAGATGGACTTCTGATGGATCGGCCAACTCCTGCACATACACCACAAGTTAACGGCCAGCCTGGGCCGATGTCAGACACCGAGAAGCGAGCTCTGGCCAGCCACGTCCATCAGCTGTACTACAACCAGAATCGAGTGGCTTTGGCAAAGGCAATTAGTCAAACGGTCGAGCTTCTAAAGCAACTGCAGGAAATGAACGCTCAGTGGCCGGCACATTATCCTTCAGTGCAGAAACCTGAAGACGAAACACAACCACACAGACCTGGTCTTCACCAGGCACAGTCTACAATAGATCAGACCGATCTATCACGAGACACATTCCACAAAAGAGCTGAGCACAACAGGCCCGCAGCACTAAAAAGAGCTGGTACTTCTCTTGGTGAAGACACAAGCGGAGAGTCCAGTGGTCAAGCACAAGCGAGAAGGACGCCCGAACCACGGTTGATTACGCCACAGATTGCACAAGAATTTTCCATTCTGAAACTGGATTTGAAAGTTGGCACGTTATCACAAACTGAATTGGTCCATTCTTTGGAGAAGAAGTCGATTGCATCGTTACTGGACGGCAAAATCGGGCAAAGCGTACGGCATCTGCTCGCTCTCCGGGACAGAATCGAGGATACTTCCAGCAAGGTCTTAGTGACCGGCGACCTGAATGCGGGCAAATCGACATTTTGCAACGCCTTGTTACGGCGCAAGATCCTGCCAGAAGATCAGCAACCATGCACCAGCATATTCTGTGAAGTCCTGGATGCTAAGGAGAACGGTGGGCACGAAGAAGTGCATGCCGTGCACAAGGACACGAAATATGATCGCAACGATGAGAGCACCTACGATGCCTATTCTCTGGACGAACTGGAGAAAATTGTCGTTGATAACGACCGCTACATGCAATGCAAAGTTTATGTGCAAGATGTGCGGACCATCGACCAGTCATTGCTAAACAACGGTGTAGTGGACATCGCATTGATCGATGCACCTGGCTTGAATGCAGACTCTGTCAAGACAACTGCGGTTTTTGCGCGACAAGAGGAGATTGATGTCGTCGTATTCGTGGTGTCTGCCGCCAATCACTTTACACTTTCCGCCAAGGAGTTCATATGGCAAGCTGCTCACGAGAAAGCTTACATGTTTATGGTCGTCAATGGATTCGACAACATTCGAGACAAAGAGCGTTGCCAGAAGATGATCCTCGACCAGCTGGCTAAGCTTAGCCCTCAGACGTTCAAAGAGGCCCAGGAGCTGGTACATTTTGTGTCCAGCAATGCCGTCCCTACGCAGCGACCACTCCCCATAGAAGGAGCAGACAGCGGTGGCGGCGGATCAGGTCCTCCTAACCCTCCAGATGATGACAATGACGACGATGGACCGGGTAAGGGTAAAGGCAAGGATAAAGAAAAACTTCGCGATTTTGAGGTCCTTGAGAGCGCTCTTCGCAGATTTGTTCTGGAAAAGAGGGCGCGTTCAAAACTGGCACCAGCAAAGACATACCTGATGAATTGCTTGGGCGACATGAATGTGCTGGCCACTGTGAACCGCGATGTTGCGCAAGCTGAGCTCGAAAGGGTATCAAAAGAGCTTTCCGAAATTGAGCCCGAGTATGTCGAGAGACAGAAACAACGAACAGCGGTATCAGAGCAAGTCGAGAAGGACATTGATTCCACCGCAACGGATGTCTACAATCACACTAGGTCAACACTCTCTACGACCATAGCAAACGTTGGCAAGGAAGACCATGGTGTCGAATATCCGGGACTATTCTCGGCATTCCAATATGCTGACGATCTTCGAGTCGCCATGCTTGACCAAATCTCAGCCGCAGTTACTAATTGCGAGACCTATGGTCGGAGTCGGACGGTTCACGGAGTAAGCATGGTCAAGGCTCTTGGTCTGCTGCATGTTGGAGAAGAATATGACAACCTCAACTTCCAGGCGGACAAAATGTTCCAGCGACGAAAAGATGCCCTAGTGCGGTCAGTCGATACGGATGTTGAGCTTTGGGACTTTTTCGACGTTGCGGGCCTGTGGGAACGTCAAGAGAAGACTGTAGGCACAGGACTCGCCTTGACTTTGGTTGGCACTGTCGGCTCAAGAGCTGTCGGTGGTATTGGTTGGATTGATGGAGCATTTGGGGCGGCAAAGGTAGTTGGAAGTCGGAATCTGAGGCGGATGATCGTGCCCGGTGTTCTTGCAGCTGGTGAGTACCCTGTCATCCTTTTCGACGAGACACATACTAATCCATTTACAGCCGTCCTGACCGTGGCTTACGTCCTTTCGACAATCCCACAAACACTGCCGCCTCGGCTCGCCACCAAACTCTCTGCTACCCTGGCGCAGATGGATTACACGCACAGTAATGCTAACCGTATTGCTGCCGAGGTCCGGCGTGTGCTCCGCTACCCGGCCCAACGCCTCACCACAGACCTAGCTCAGAACGTCGAAGAGCTGAGACAGAAGAAAGAAGATGTGTCCAAAGTCAAGCGGGAAAGTGAGGTGGCACGAAAGTACTTTGGCAATCTCGTTCGAAATTCGTCAGAGGCTCGTCGCAGGGTCGCAGGTATCGATCTCGAAGGACCACCGGGCGCCGTAGGTGCTTATGCATAAAGTGGGTGGAGCGACTCGAGAAGAATCTCCTATGTTGAGCGCGTCCTTGCTGCATGATACTCTACGCTTTGTGTCCTAGTGCGGACATTCATGATATGTAATTCTCCACTTGCTCTCGCATAGCAAACGCTTAGGACTTATGCAGCGATTCCTCCAAACAAAAATAATATGAGTGTATGATATGTTCGTGGAATGAGGTCGATTTTGAAGCGGCGTTGTCACGGCATGAATTCAGCGATTTGGAGAATATTTATTCCAATATTTTAAATGCATTCATTTGGGCGGTGGCATAATCACCACAGTACATCGGCCACTATCGGCCCATTGGTATATTTCAACTTCCGGAGATGGAATGGTAAATGCCTCAGAGACGTCGTCATCTACCCTGCCAAGGGCTTTGATATTCATACCATAGACCTGAAGAACCAGATGAGGCAGCCTGCTATCCGGTCATATCGGAGCGGAGGTATTGGACTCGCCTCCATATATCTGACCTCCTCCGACATTCCGACAGATGCTTTGTGCAAGCTCGCAGGCAGCCGAAATGCTGAGGTATATGGACTTGCCACTGATGTATCAAGGACCTGCTGTGACCAAAATGAGGCAAACCGTTGCTGTGATAGCCATGGGTATTACTTAGAAGAGAGGACCGAATTGTGAATATGGACGTGTGACTGTGGCTAGAATCGAGCGTCATCAGGGTCCCAGCTAAGAAAGTCTAGAAACCAGGTCCAAAAATCTAATGGGAGTGTGGGATCATAATCCTCCCGCCCTCTTCGTTCTTCGTCAGGCCTCTCAATCAGCTTCCCCTCCCAGTGCCTTTCACCCCACAGATTGACCTCGCACTGCCATCATCTCCTCTCGCATACCTTGCACAGTCTCTAGCCTTGATCCGCCTGCGTTCCAGGTTGCCTATTACAGTATCCATTCATTGTCCATTCTTACCTTATTCACCACACACAAATCCATACTCGCCCAGGAACAACAAGCCACTGCACTCATTGACAGGTGAAGCCCTCTGCCTTTGGTCGGCGCCTCCACACCTTCACTACATCATCCACCCTCGAATCCGATTCTCCCTTGTGTCCTCGACAGAGTTCGGTCTTTTCCTGCTCGTGACCTTCGTACAAGGTTGGTCATTCTGAACACGTTCTTCAAGTGCATTGGCTAAGAACTCGAAGAAAGGCACCGACAACTTCCTGCGATTGTAGCAGCTTGCATCATTGTAGTTGATAGCGAGGCAATCTCGACAGCAAACTACACCACTTCGGCTCCTACGAAGCGCTGCCCCACACCTATCCTCCTTTGCAGTCCGTCGTCGCCAACTGTCGTCGACAAACCTTCAAGCTGGCGGGCACCACCGAGCGGAGAAGCTCCACGCACGGAGGCTTTCTTAATCGCATGTTTGGCAATAAGAAAGAGCGGGATGGAGAATCAGACAGTATAACTCGATCCAGCACCGATGCAAACAACGCACCAAGCTCACCATCCTCTCCAATCAGTGTAAAGACAAATGACACAGCGTCCAAGTCGGAGACACCTGCACGAAAACAAGCCGAGGACAACGCAGCGTCACCTACCACTGACTCGAGAAAGCAGCGCCGCAGTAGTAGCGCCAAAGCGAAAGAGATATTTACACAAGCGAAAAACTCCTTAATTCATGGTGACAAGGACGGCCCTCAAACACCAATGCAGAAGCTCTCCAAAACAGACGCCGCCTTGAGTGTGCCACAAGGCTCGCTCAACAACTCGGCAGGCGAGTCACGCCCGACTCCCAACTCGTCCTTCTTGGTCGGTGTGACCGAAGACAAGAACAAGAAATGTCGTCGAACCATGGAGGATACCCACTCCTACCTTTATAACTTCCTCGGAACACCGGCTCCTGTCGTTGATAACATCAACTCCCAGAAGAAGTCCTTAGATGACCGAAGTAGTCTGACCACTGCACCGTCAGATCCTCAACGCGTTGCGGAGACCGACAATGGCTACTTTGCTATCTTCGATGGTCACGCTGGTACTTTCGCCGCTGAGTGGTGTGGAAAGAAACTGCACATCATACTCGAGGATTTGATGCGGAAATACCCGAATACTCCGGTGCCCGAGCTGCTCGACCAAACATATACCTCAGCCGATAACCAGTTGGAGAAATTGCCATTAAAGAACAGTGGATGCACAGCCATTACTGCTGTACTGAGATGGGAAGATCGTGTGCCCACCAACAATTCAGCGACCGGTTCCCAGGCTATCGCCGCCTTGGCCGCTGCAGCTGCTAAAGAAGCGGAGAAGAACGAAAAGACGAACGAAGCGAATGAAACCACTCCACGCTCCAACTCGACTGCAGAAGCTACAGCGGCGGCTATCCAAGAGGCCAAACAGAAGGCTACACGGCAACGGGTGTTGTACACTGCTAATGTCGGCGACGCACGTATTGTCCTATGTCGAAACGGAAAAGCTCTTCGCCTCTCCTACGATCACAAGGGTATGGACGAGAATGAGGGCAAGCGGATCTCGAAGGCGGGAGGCCTCATCTTGAACAATCGGGTGAACGGAGTCCTGGCGGTAACGCGCGCATTGGGAGATTCGTACCTTAAAGATCTGGTTACTGGACATCCCTACACAACAGAGACTGTCATCCAGCCCGACCAAGATGAGTTCTTGATATTGGCCTGTGATGGGGTGAGTGATAAGTCACGCAAGTGTGAGCAAGGCTAACGTGGATCTAGTTATGGGATGTATGTTCTGATCAAGAGGCCGTCGACCTCATCCGTAACGTGCACGACCCGCAGCAAGCGTCCAAAATGCTGGTTGAGCATGCGTTGGCTCGATTTTCGACTGACAATCTTTCCGTTATGGTTGTCAGGTTCGACCCGCAGAAACTGCAACAAAACACCAAGATTGACATTGGCGTGGAAAACGAGTCTAACAAGGAGAAGGGCGCTATCAGCGAGGTGGAGATGATCGTATCAGAAGCTCGTCGTCATTCCGGTATCGCAGAAGAATCAGCCGTCTCCGACCAAGACTCTGAAGACTTGAAGCAATCCATTATAAAAGAATCGGACGGTGAAGAACAAGAGCCAGGGCCAGAGTTGACACCAGAGGGACAGGGTGAGGCTCAGAAGCTGCTATCAAGCCAGAGCCATCAGGCAGGTCCAGAAGCACAGAACACCGGAGAGACTGACGTTACCATGCGTTGAGAGCAGACCTGAGTTTGAAAGCTGATGCGTCGCTACATCTCTTTTCCAAGAGGAGACGATCAGGAGAGCCAGAAGGATTTTACGACTATGGAGCTGGACGTGGCGTTGGCTGTCTCGGAATTCAGACACTGACTCTGAGTCTGCACGACGGCCAGCAGGATAGTATTCATTCAGTACTTATTGTTTCGTTGGAAAGGGCGCGATCGAGTGCATATGTGCCTGAAAAGGGTCCATGGCATACGTACTTACAGGTCCACGCTGGATGGTAAGGCTGAATGAATAGGGATTGTGTATAATGTCGCCAACTTGGTCCACCGAAGCAGCAGTAGAGGGCTGATATTACTGTTATGATGAAGAGAAGCATAATCTGTACTGGATCGGACTTATATTCCTGACCAAGGGGCGCACGCCTTCCTAAGTTTACAGGCCTTGAGAGGCCCCTAATTTAACCAAGGTACCCAATGTTTAACCGGCTGGGCCCGGATACGCCGCCGGTCATTTATGGCGCTCAGGCTTTGGGGGCTGGCCCTTGATCCGAACCTGTAATAATCACCATGATGAGTGGCTTATCAAGGATCCGAGCTTGAATTTGACTGAGGTCCACTCACTGATGCTTGCTGCTGTCATCGCCATTGAAAGGTATCCAGTCACCAGAAAAAATATCCCTCTATCGGTTGCACGTCCTGAATACCTTGCTGGCCATTCAGCGCGACTCCAAGTGGTCGAAAAACCTTTCTTGCCATCCTATCTAATGCCGTCGTCGTGAGCCATCATCTCACTACCCTCTGCCATCAATGGCGAGCAAACCTTTCCTGCGCATGAAGCCCGTGAGCTTCTCAGTTGCATCATGCAGGCCAATATCCTCCCTCACGACGAGCACCTTCCGCAGGCCAAATAATGCTCTTGCGCTCAAACCATCACAACTCCCTTTTCGACAAGGCCTTCAACAAACGTTTCGTCGGGCCTACGCCGACAAAGCCCCTCAAGCTCCTTCAGTGACCCTTTCTCCCGAACCAAGACGTCCAAAGCGATTCAGGTTCTTCCGCTGGATATGGCGGATCACATACCTTAGTACCTTTGCTGTTCTCGGCTTCACTGCATACTCCATCTGGGAAGCGCGAAACCCAGCCGATCAGCTTGAGGTGGACCAAAGCAAGAAGACGCTGGTTATATTGGGTTGGTGTTTATCATGAACAGTCAAGCTTCAATACTGACAAAGTCTAGGAACTGGCTGGGGATCTGTCTCTTTGCTCAAGAATCTCGACACCGAAAACTACAATGTCGTGGTTATCTCGCCTCGAAACTATTTCCTGTTTACACCCTTGCTTCCGTCCTGCACGACCGGTACTATTGAACATCGCTCCATCATGGAACCCATCCGGAACATCCTTCGACACAAGAAGAGAGCCGTGAGGTTCTACGAAGCAGAAGCTACCAAGATCGACTACGAGAAGAAGATTGTCTACGCCAAAGACGATTCCGACATCAAGGGTGATACCATGGAGACTGAAGTACCCTTTGATATGTTGGTCGTAGGTGTTGGTGCGGAGAACGCTACTTTCGGTATCCCTGGTGTTCGCGAACACGCTTGCTTCTTGAAAGAGGTCGGCGATGCTCAGAGGATTCGAAAACAAATCATGGACTGCGTCGAGACTGCCACATTCAAAGATCAATCTCAAGACGAGATCAAACGTCTGCTGCATATGGTTGTCGTTGGTGGTGGTCCCACTGGCGTTGAGTTTGCTGGTGAACTGCAGGACTTCTTCCAGGAGGATCTGCTGAAGTGGATACCTCAGATCAAGGACGACTTCCATGTCACTCTTGTAGAAGCTCTTCCCAATGTGCTCCCCATGTTCAGCAAGCAACTGATTGACTACACCGAGTCATCCTTCAAGGAAGAGCATATTGAGATCCGCACAAAGACGATGGTCAAGAACGTCACCGACAAATACATCGAGGCGGAAATCAGCAAGCCTGATGGAACCAAGGCAATTGAAAAGATCCCGTACGGTCTGCTCGTCTGGGCCACTGGTAACGCTCTCCGACCGGTGGTGAAAGACCTCATGTCGCAAATCCCCTCCCAGAAGAATGCCCGCCGTGGCCTTGAGGTCAACGAATACCTGGTGGTCAACGGCACCGAGAACGTCTGGGCTGTGGGTGACTGCGCCGTCGCCAATTACGCACCAACAGCGCAAGTCGCCGCACAAGAAGGCGCTTTCCTCGCACGACTCTTCAACACCATGTCCAAGACCGACGCAATCGAAACCGAACTCCGGGAACTCTCCGCTAAACAAGGTACCGCCAAACCAGAGGACCGGACAGTCATCCTCAACGAAATCACCGAGCGCCAACGACAACTTCGCCGCGTCAAGCAGATCGGCCCCTTCCAATACTCACACCAGGGCTCTCTGGCTTACATTGGCGCCGAGAAAGCCGTGGCCGATGTCTCTTGGTTCAGTGGCAATTTCGCCTCGGGCGGTACTATGACCTATCTCTTCTGGAAGAGCGCATACTTGAGCATGTGCTTCAGCAGTAAGTTCCTGTTTCCATGTTCCATGTACTGGCAATGCTGACCATTTTGCAGCTCGGAACCGTGTTCTTGTCTGCTTTGATTGGGTCAAGGCTAAGTTCTTTGGACGTGACGTGTCGCGGGAGTAGTTTCCCGGCGGTATTCTGTAAGATGCCATGACGCCGCTCTGGTTAATTTGTCTACTGTCTTGAGCGCTGTGAGTCTGGCTGGAGGATGGATCTTGGGCGGCCAGGGCAAGGCAAGGAAGGGAAGGGCAGGGGTTGATACTGTATTATTTGTTTATCGCGTCCTGTCGGGACGCGCATCGGGCTTGGATGGTAGAATAGCCGCCCAATTGGGCTGCAAATTAAAAGCTGGCTCCTGTGAAAGGAATTCATTGTTACGACAATTTTTCCTACGTCGTGCCCATATTTCTTCGGACGCTCTTGGAGTCACCCATCCGTCAATACTGTACATTCCAAATCGACGCCTGCCTTACTATACTGTAGTGAAAGCCTGTAGACCGCACGCCACGATCATATACCTGCTAGGCCAGGCGATATGGCTCATTCTTTGACCCATAAGGCTTTCGCCTCTAGATGGCCGATATCCTTGAAATTTCTTCGTGTGAGAAGGATGCTCAGTTATCTTTTTCCAAGACAGATCCTGTACCCTTGCACACATAGGCTGTTCTTGCGCGACGACTTTACCACAACTTGTTCTCTTCTCTGACCTTGGCGTTTCGTCCCTTCTGCGCACTCTGCCTCCTCAACTGCTTCAACTCCTCTTCGCTCACCGGCGGCTTGAAATACAAGCTCGGTCCTTCGCCTTCCTTGACCGTATGACTCAAGTAGCCTCGGTTCTTGGCGTCACGGTAATATTCGATATCCTTTCTAGACGTCGGGTCCGGCAGACGATATGTAAATCCCATCGCTGTGACACGCTCCTCGAGCGACTCCCCGCCAGCCACGGCGAGAGCCGGCTTATTGAGCGCTACGGGATCCCAACGCAACGAGATGAAGGGGTGCATTTGCTGCATTTTCACCCGGCGGATAGCCTGTTGTGTGTAGAATCGTGTAGTGACAGTACCACCGAGTGCTTCGATAGCGGCAATGGCGGCTTGCGACGCTTTTGATACGACGATGTGGATTGGGGTCTTGAGTTCGGCGGCTCCGTCGGCAAGGAGCTTGATGCCGTCTTTACATTGGCCTATAAGTTTTGACCTGTAGAGCTCGAGTAGAGTAATCGGTCGACTTGGGTCGAGTCGTTTCTGGTCAATCCATGCTTGTATCCTGTTCAGATTGACGGGGACCATTTCGGTCGCGTGGAGATTTTTGAACCCGAATTTACCATGCACGATGTGCTCTGGCGTTTGGCCTCCATTGAATCCGGCCGGGACGCTGCCATGTTGTTTTTGACCATCCGATCCACGACCTGATTTACCTCCGTTCCCGGATGCAGGACCTCGTCCTCGTCGGACGCGGCGATTGTATGCGCCTGGTCGGTCGGACAGCGAGCTTAGGATGGAAGCATTTCTGGATTGAATGTGGAGGAACGGGAGGAGAAAGGATGGGATCGATGTGGACGAGGGTGCTGAGGAAGAGGAGTCGAGAGAAGAGAAAAGCTTGATCTGCGGCAGCCGCAGTGGTATTCGGGGCGGCATTTTTGGTATGATGCTGTGAGAAGCTGGAGTGTAATGGCTTCTTCAACCTCGATGGAATCTCAAAAAAGTCGCGAGATTCATGCCAAGCGAAGCGAAGTTGGAGAGAAAGTCATGCCGCTCTAATCAACAAGGCTTAGCAAGGCTTGGGTGCGGAGAATCCTAATCCTACCTACGTCGCAACCTGCCAACTCCTGAGACAGGCATAAGATTCTTGTTTCATTTTTCTGGACTTTTTGTAAGCGCAACATGCTATAGCTGGTCGCGCAAGTATATGCGGTTCATGGGCAGCACTTCTCTTCCTAGTATGTCTTCATAGTCGCGTCCCTACACCCTCAAATATGGGGCCGATCGAGTTCAACAAGCGGCGAATCTTTATATTGGTCGCAGGCGTAATAGCCTTCTACATCGTGTTTCACGGTCTCACCTTTACGGGCAACAGCATAAGGGATGTCTCGGCTCGCCTCCCTCTGCCGGACAGTCTAAGGCCCAGCAAGCCTGAGCAACCTCTCGTTGCTGACCCCGACGACATATGGGATCTGGATCCCCCTCCGCCTGCGCCTGCACCAGGTTCTCCTACAGACGCTTCCAAATCACCTTCTTCCGAGTCGCAAGATGTCGAGCATTTCGATCTGCACCCGATCAACCGGCTGATGCAGGAGGCGGACGACAAATGGCGGGCATATGAAACAAGCATATCGACATCGTTCAGACAGACAGTGGAGAAGTACCGAAGCAAATATGGCAGACACCCTCCTCCCGGTTTCAAGGAATGGTACAAGTTCGCGCGTAAACGGAATGTCTTCAACATTGACGATTTCGAGCAAATCATGGACGACCTCCGACCATTCTGGGCCATCCATGCATCCGAAATCCGAACCCGTGCTGCGCATATGTGGGAGGATGAGGCGTTTGGCGCCGCTGTGATTCATATCAGAGACCACAAGATCGCTCGCACGGATTTTCCCAGCTGGAGGTCCGACACCATGCTAGAAGTCATCAGCAAATTCATCGAGTTTTTGCCTGATATGGACATCGCCATGAACAGGTTAGATCAGCCCAGAGTGGTCGTCCCATGGGAAGATATGCAGGAAATGCTGCAGACGGAGTACCAAACCCGTGCCATGCCTCCAGAAGTCATGGACAACTTTACCATGAATCAGCCAGATCTCCTGGACATGAGCATCGAAGACAAGGCAAACGACAACTCGACGAGACTTGAAGACGGATGGTTTTTCGCGCCAGGACGGCAGTACATGGATATCGCTTCCAAGGCATGTCCGCCTGAGTCACCCGCTCGGTCGAACATGTCTATCGCGCAGGCAGATAACATGTACAAAGAACCAGAGGCAGGGATTGTCAGCAACTTCAACCTGTCCTCGGATCTTTGCACAGTGGGACCTGCCATTCAGAATCTACACGGCTTATTGTACACAGCCAGCAGCATTATTGCCTCTCACAAATTGGTACCTATTTTCGGCGAGTGCAAGGTAAATGTCAATAACGACATTCTCTTCCCTGCAAATATGTACTATTTACATGACGAACGGTACGACTATAATCCGGAAGGAGACGTGGACTGGCGAGACAAGGAAGATTCCATCATCTGGCGTGGAGTGACTTCCGGAGGGGTGCAGACGGAGGACAATTGGCCCACGATGCACCGGCAAAGACTCGTCCAACTCCTCAATGGCACTCATCTTTCGAGCACCGGCACAAACGTCAGAGTCTTGACAGCGAAGCGGGATGGGTCGCACTTGGAAAACACCACATATGAGCCATATAACCATTTCCACGCTGCACAATTCGCCGATCAGCACAGCGATGTTGGCTTCGTCGAAGCGTGGGGTTGCGTACCAGATTGCAGTTTCTACGATCAATTTTTTTCGTGGAAGCCTCAGACGTCACTCACCGCCCAGTTCAAGTCCAAGTACTTGATTGACGTGGATGGACATTCATTCTCAGGCCGATGGCACGCTTTTCTGCAAAGTAAGAGTCTGGGGCTCAAGGCAACCATCTTTCGCGAGTGGCACGACAGCCGTCTTCTGGCATGGAGACATTTCGTTCCAGTCGACAACCGGTACGATGACATATATTCGCTACTTTCGTACTTCATGGGCTACGGACAGCCGAACATGGAGCACGCTCTTGAGGCTGGTGATCCGAATCCGGAGGTTTATATCGCTGCACATCCAAGAGAGGCGCAGAAGCTTGCTCGACAAGGGCGAGAGTGGGCCAATAAAGTTCTGAGACGTGAGGATATTGAGGTATACACGTTTCGACTTCTTTTGGAATACGGTCGCCTCATCGACGACAATCGAGATCACATTGGATATTCGGGTGATGGAAGTGAGTTGGACAAATTCGACGCCGGGGATGAGAGTACTGGCAAATGGGGCATTGGTGGTTGGAGAGATTGAGCATCCTCACAATTGACTTGGACCTTGCACATACTCGCCACAGCAATACATTGACAGTGTCGAGAGTCTCATGTGCGACGACTTTGCCACTATGTTCCAGGACTTGAGACGATCTTGATCACGAGCTCTTCCGGTTGCCGACTCCTGAGACAAGCTCTTGCTTTTGGTGATCGCTGTTGCACAGGGAAGATATCTAAAAGGCCAAGTCGTCGAAAAAATGTCGACCTTGAGCCAGTCGAGAGCCTACCCCTGACGACCGCAACTCATGGACGTTGAATTCTGGTCAATAACAGGCCGCAAGGAGGCTTCCAGCCTTGGCGAACAGTCAGCGCATTACTCGTCGGAAGAGAACTCAGGGGATGGTACCTACATGTATATACTATGAAATGTGATATGGTCATGTACAGCAGATTGGGTCAGGGGTTTCGGCGTTATACGGCAGTCCACGAACTGGGGAATGGGAATGGGAGTACTGAACACACAGATGGTCTTGAGGGGTATTCATCATTCATCGATACCATTCATAGGACTTTTTATCGTTAGCCAATGACGAGTCAACAAGCTCGATCATTTCTTCAACTCCTTCTTCAACCTCTTCTCCGCTCTAGCATCCTTCTTCAACCTTGCATCGACAATCTTATATCTGCCCTTCACACCCCTTGGACGCCCACTAATACCTCTGTTGCCACCTCTCGCCACCACGACCTTGACTTTCTCCTTCGGCCTGCCCTTCTTGGCGGCACGGGCCATCATCCTCGTTATACTCGCCGCCTTGTCCTTCTCGCTTATACCTTCGTCATCGAGCAGCAGGGCGGATTTCCTGCGGAGTTTCTCCAGACGTTGTGCCGCCTTGAATTTCTTCCGGCCCTTGGCCTCCATGACTTTCTTGATAGGACGCGCGTTGAGAGCGCGCAGTTTTTCCTTGATCGCGGCCGCTCCCGCCGCGGTGATGGGCCGTAAGTGCTTCGAATGCTGCGTCTCGTCGTCTAGAAACCACTCTGGGAGTCCGTCCACGTCGCGGAACGAGTACTTATTGAAGCTGTCGTCGATCAAATCGGAGGACTTGGTCTGCTTGGTTGCCAGTGATTGAGCTAGGGTCATGGCTTCGGCTGTGATGATATCGACGTCCAATTGGCCGTTGGGCAATAGGGGATCTTCGGGCCGGGTTGACTGACTTGAAGGGTTTGGCGCGGCTTCTGCATCGGAGTCGGGTTCGTCGTCAACAGCTTGCTTGCTTGGTGGTTGCGTCTTCTTCAATGCAGATTTCAAAAGATTCTGCTGTGGTTCTGCAGCCTGCGTTTGCGCCTGAGTTGCTGCTGACTTTGCTTGGTCGGATGATTCGTCTTCAAGCTCTATGGCACTGTCCTTGTCGTCTTCGTCATCTTCAAGTCCCAGGTCCTGGAAAATGTCCTGGTCAAAAAACATTGCTGCTTTCGTCGAAAGACCCTCGGCCTTTGGAATAGAACGTGCAGAATATTGATCTTCGGCATCGGACTCTGCATCGCTCGCATTGTCCTGGCCCTCGCCGTCGTCTGATAGACCAGTCCACTCGTCAGTCTCTCGTTCTTTTCTGGCCCGCTTGGCTCGCGCTTTGGCGTCGTTCTCTTCTCGTTTTTCCCGGTAGAGGTGATACAAACTATCAAGTTCTTCCTCCAAGTTGTCTGCCTCCGGATCCGAGACCTCATCTTCAGATTCTTCCTCAGATACTTCTGACTCAAGGGCTTCTGTCTGCTCCATAGGACCTTCGGTAATCTTGGTGGCGTCTCTAGCCTTGTTCGAAGTCTTGATGTTGAACATGGCACCCTCTCCCATCGGACCATTTTGTTCTAGACCGATTTCTCGAGGCGTCGTCATATGCATTTGCATCCTCACAATCTCCTTTTGCTTTTTCTCGTTTTCTCTTCGGCGCTCTTTCCTCTTCTTCTTTGAGCCTTGGTCCTTCAATCGCTGGAGCTCCTCTTGAATTTTAAGTTCCTCGTCCATCGGCTGGACCTCAGCGACCTCTTCGCCCTCCACCTTAGCCTCAGCCTCTTGCTGTTTCTTTGCCTTGGTAGACATGCCAAACTTGTCGCGCACTTTTAGTCGCCACCGCAGAAGAGTTCTGAACTCCTTTTTGCCCAATACTTTCAAATCCTCGCAACATTTTCTTATTTCCTCTGTCGTCTCTGGGAGTCGGTCCAATGCCGCCAACGCCAGGTCACCATTAGAGCCTTGCTCAAAACTGAGCTTGTTGACTGTACCAAGAATTGCAATCGGGTCGGTGGTGTGGATATATTCACTGACGGGAATCACTTTGTGCTGTGTATAATCTCCCTCCTCATAACCTTCTCGCTTTCGCTTTTTCTTTTCCGGGTTGAATACCTTGGCCTCGTTGTTAGGAGTCGCTTCTTGGACCTCCGCGAAGACATGCTTCGGATCCAGGAATTTCGGATCCATCCTTTTCGGAGCCTTGAAGCCCCTGCAAACGACGAAAATTTCGGCGGAAACGTTTCGCGATGAAGGAGGTTTCGTAGCCTCGACTGATGTGAACAGCTGCTTAAATACCCACAGTAACGCATTGTAGTCCTTAGAACGGAAGACTTTTGTGACGAATGTGCCTCCCTCTTTCAGGAATTCTGTCGCTAGTTTCATCGACTGCAAGACCAGTTCTGCTTGCGAAAAGGCATCTTGTACCCAGGCTACACCGACGTTTGGTGCACCATCATGTAGGACTGCGTCTGCTTTGAGATGTTTTAAGTGTCCCCGTATAGTCGCTCTGCATTTGTCTGTGGTAATATCGCTCTGGAAGGTGATAACTCGAGGAATGGGTTTTATGGGAGCCAAATCGACACCGACAATCAGACTCTGCGCGGGCATAGTCTCTGCTGCGACCTGACACCATGATCCGGGCGCAGCACAGAGATCCAAAAGGACCCGGCTCTTTTCGAGAAATCCATATTTCTTGTTTAATTGAATCAACTTGAAAGCGGCTCTGGCACGATAACCTTTTTCTTTGGCGAGTTTATACCACTTGTCAAGTCTCCCCTTGCCGTGCTTCTTCTGGATCGCCATGTTTGCGATATGGCTCCAGAAAAAGCTGTGCCCGAGAAGTTCTCGGAAGGGGTGAAGGATTGTATGTAGAATGGGCAATGCGGCGGCGCCGACGAGGAAAAGTTCCAGGCGCAGACAAATTTCCTGCCAAGGCAAAGAAAGTTTTACCGAGGATGATCCAATATCTTCAGCCTTGCAATTTCAGCCTTGTCAGTCTCGCCCACCTTTGCCAGATATCTTTGCCAGAAGCGACCATTGGCGCCTACCGTTGGACAACCCGTCCACAGTGCACACGACGAGATGACCAGGCCCTTGACTAAGGCCGTGATATCACAAGTACTGTGTATCACTTTGTCGCCGGTGTCAATACTTGCCCGATTCGGAAGGTGGACAGTCTGACATGGATAAGACACCTCGGCCTCAAGCTGAGCCGAGACCACAACGACTATCTTCGGATTTTCAGCATAGACTGATTCCTGGACCAAGATTTTGCTGATCCAAAAGACTCAAAGTCTTGAACGAAAGTTTGATTGACGTCGTAGTCTGACGTCGCAGTCATGACTCCCACCCGACCAAGAATAATTGATCTGAAAGGAACACCAAGAGAGGTACAGCAATCGCCAGATCATCACTAACCCGACTGACTAAATGCCAGATTGGTATTCAACATGGCAAACAACTGACCAGGGAGATCAAAAGTCAAATTGACGTCTACAGCGCCATGTTCGAAGTCACCTCGAAGATGTCATGGGACGCCGTTCTCGAACTCGCCGAGGAATTCAGTGAGACCATCAACAGATTGACGCCAGACATCCACGAAGAAATGCAAGGCATTGCCGAAGGAGCCGGTGTCGACATCCTCGACATCGTCGCGTTGAATTGTCGCAGCGAGATTGCCTTGGGGAACTTCTCGGACGGCTGCACGAGTCTGGCATGGAATACGAGGCCCGACGTTGAAGGCGTCGTGCTAGCCCAGAACTGGGACTGGACCGACCGTGTCAAGCAAAACCTGGTCATGATGTCCATCGACCAAGTCGGAAAGCCAAAGATACATATGATAACAGAGGTACGTGATGCTACTTGCGCACCTCCAGGAAACTTGTGCTGAAAGCCGCTCCAGTCTGGCATCGTCGGCAAAATCGGCTTCAATTCCGCCGCAGTAGGTGTATGCCTTAACGCCATCCGCGCACGTCCAGTCTCATCAACAAAACTTCCAATTCACATCGCTCTTAGAGTCTGTCTTGAGAGCACGTCAGTCGACGGGGCAGTCCGCCGTTTACAATCTCTCGGAGGCGTGGCATCAAGTCAGCACATACTAATTGCGGACCAGCACAAGGCACTCGGCATGGAAGTCTCGCCACTGGGCGACGTCTATCTCCCAGAAGAGCGTGGGATCGTAACCCATTCGAACCATTTCATCAAGAATAGACACGTCGACGAACCTCCGTGGCTGGCCGGCTCGCCCGTCCGTCTCCAGCGCATTCGGCAGTTGACGGCGAAGCTGATGGACGAGGGAGTCTCCGGAAGCATGGTCCAAGGCTCTTTACTCCGCGAGAGGGTCTTCTCCGACACTTTCAATGCCCCTCAGGCAATTTGCTGCCAGGAAGATCCGTCACGTCCAATCGAGACGCGCAGCAGCACGCTTTTCAACATCATAATGTCGTTGAACGAAAAGCCCTCGGCAGAAGTCGTATGGGGCAAGCCCGGATCCGGGGAGGAAGGAGAGGTGCTGACAATGCCCTGGTAGCCTTATGATAGTAGCCATCGCCTGGCTGTATCGATTTGGCTGAGTTTTCAGGCATGACATTTTTCTGGGCCAGCCGTCTATCATTATCATAATATTCTAGTCTATCGCTATGCAAGAGTGCAATATTGACCTAGGACTCAGCAGGATACTTCGCGGCCATCTCGTCAAGGTATGCAAGCACAACCTTGCCCCAGACCGGTTTCCTCTTGTAAAAAGCAAACTTTTCAGGCAGTTTGTGCAGTAGTCCGCCCAAACGAGCTGCAAAGCCAGGTGTTTCCCCGATGTCGACCAGACGGTACAGATACGTCTTTGTAACAAAACAGATGGCTTTAGTCCGCGGCAACCGTCGAAGAACTTGCCGCTCCACCCGCAACTGGACCTGATTTATGTCGATACTTTCATCAGCCTCTCCAACGTCGTTTTCATAGAGATGGCCCCCCTCAGTCAGAAAAAGTTCCTCGTGGTCGTTGATCGACCAATTGACCCGCATGACCATTTTTGAGGGATCTACGCTCTTGAAGAACCTTGACACGCAAGTCAGCTGGCATGTGTTGGTAAAGTTCTAGCGGGACATACCTGTTCATAGACTTCTGCAGCCTCTCCCGGTATGTAGGAACAGGTTGATGTATCTCAGTGAGTGATTTGTCCATCTTGTCTCGAACGTGAAAGCCCGCAGGAAATGCCGACAGGACAGCTTTCAACACGTACTCTCCGGAAGGTCCCTCGACAAGAATGTTCAGATCGTCCTCCACGAGTCGACCAGCAATGTATAAGGGGTGGTGCTTGTTGTATGGCTTAGAGATATTGAAGCTTTCTCCCGTGACCCGGTTGTTGATCACACTTTTGTCTGCTGATAACGTGAAGATTGTAGGAAAACGTCGCGGAAGATACTCCACAAGGCACTCGAGCATTTCGACACACCCATCGTAGCCTCCTTCTCTGCAATCGATAGCGTCTGAACCCACCTGTTCGAGAACTTTGGCTTTGAGATCCATTCTCTTCTTGTAGTTCTTGTCAAATACTATCCAGTCGTTGAACGCCAACTTCTCGATTGCTGCGAACCCAGTCAGCCCATCTCCTTTGCAGGAGGCTTGTTGACATGGTACCCATTGTTATGCTGTATACTCGGTCACTAATAAAGTCCTTCTCGTACCACGGTATTGGTTCTTCATCTTCGTAGTGAAAATTGGGCTTGTACGGGACAACGTTTGTGAAGTCGAGTTGTTTTGCCTGGTCTAGTGATTGTTCAGCTTGGTCAAATCGTCGATTTTCCAGCGGGCTGGCACTTACCATGTCCTGCACTGGACGAACACGTTGATGATGCCGGGCCACTGTCCTTGAGCGGGATGTTTGTCTGTAACGGTTTCGCATTGAGTCTTTGCCAGTACATGTAGAGCGCAACAAGAGTGAACAGCGAGAACCCAATCCTGAGCTGTAGCTCAGTGGTCGATGCCGGCTCCAGCGTCACCGCCTCCATCGTGTTTTGTCTGCCTTGTGCAGAGGTTAGTGATTCGGGTTCAGAACATTCCTGTTCAACTTCAACAACTCTGTTGCAGGAGTTTCGAAATACTATTTCTCACAACCCATGGCGCCATCGCGACTGGGCTAACTTACCAACAAGATTCGTGTGCTCAAAGGACCTTCCGGCCCTCATCCCTCCACCATAAGTAGCGCAGGAAGATTCCACAATGCCTGATGCAGAATAGTGCGATCCATCAGGTGGACATACCAGTGTATCCTTGTGAGATCTCGGTCACTGTACATCATCCAAAACAAGCAAGTTTTGAGTCGAGATCAAGGTGATTGCGCACACGAAGGATGTGGGTGCTGAAGTATCAGCTGCACCCAATCGACATTTGGTAAGTCCGGGGACCATGATTTTCGTGCCGTCGACTTGCGGGTCATAGGCGGTTGAAGCTCTGGTGTCGAACATGACCTTCATTATCGCTGCGATACTAAGACGGATGTTGTGCCGTTTTCGCGGGGTCAGGGTAATTTTGACTCGAGGCTAAAAATACCTTCCTAATGCGGCAACTCATGTGGATCTTCCACCACTGTCGGCTTGATATCGCAAGATGTCCTGCGTATCCCTGAAAGCTGGTACCATAACCGTTCGAGACCGCTCAACGGCCCGCATGACTGATATAACCACCTCCAAGGGAGTATTTGCTTCTCAAGCTTCTTTCCACATTCCATTTGATAGGATCTTTTGTTTCCTGCAACCTTGAACAGTTGACTTGCTTCGCTTTCGGCCACGGAAGAACCACCATACCGCGTACACAATGCACGACAAGGCTGCGGACGAAGTGCAGGTGCACACCCCTGTGGACAGCGAGCGTGGCACTCTCAAAGATGTCACTAACGATGCACTCCAACTCGCTTCCCTCGGTCACACCGAAGAGCTTGGTACGCGTCAAATAGGGGTGATGTCTTGGATTCGTCGTTGACTGTGTAATAGAACGCAACTTCAGTTTGTTTGCCCTGATCGGTCTGGGCTTCGTCTGTTCCGGCAGTTGGTCCGGAGTGGCTCAATCTCTGGTGGCTGGCGTCAACTCTGGTGGTCCAGCAGTGCTTGTGTATGGCGCGTACGTCTTCACTGATAAGATCTTATCCGGCGATGAAGCATGATTCTGACGCTGTGCAGAATTGTGATACCCGGCATGGTCTTGATGGTTGTACTGTCACTGGCTGAAATGGCATCAGCATATCCTGTATGCTCCCTTACAAATAGCGATAACCTCAAGCTGATTTGAAGCCAGACTACCGCAGGTCCACTCGAATGGACGTTCAGATTGGCGCCTAAGAAATATGCTGCGTTTTGGGTATGTAGAGCCAACTCTATGTATGTTTTCAGGAGTTGAACCTGAGCTTACCGGTAGCAGAGCTGGATGTGTGGTTGGTCCAACATGCTTGCTTGGATTGTTGGCGCTTCTGCGAACGTCGCTGTTATGACATTCCAGGTCGTCTTTCTGGCCAACTTGTACAACCCGAGCTACGAGTCGAAGCCCTGGCATATTTTCCTGATAATGGAAGCATTGCTGATCCTCAACTGTTTGATGAACGTCTTCGCTACCAGGCTGCTGCCCTTGGTGGACAAAATTGAGTTTTGGTGGTAAGTTTCAGCATCTGTCTTTGCATACTGTCACCTCTTTGACGAAAGTATAGGTTCCTCGGCTCGTTCTTCATTGTGTCCGTCACGGCGGTAGCAGCGGCCAACCCCCACCAGCCTGCCAAGTTCGTGTTCGGAACCTTCATCAATTATACTGGTTGGGATAACAGTTTCGTTGTTTTCATGAATGGTGAGTGTGTTCCATGGCTGTGCGGCGTCCACTAACGGGTCATAGGACTGGTCATCACCGCTGGTGTAAGTTACAATCATTTGGCTCGAATGAGAGTCCTCTGACAGTCATATAGAACTTCTGTGCTTTGGACAGCATCAGTCATCTTTCAGAAGAAATGTCGAACCCTAGTCGAACCGTTCCTAAGGCGATGTTCCTGACCATCGGCATCGGAGCTGTCACCGACTTGATTGTATGCATCTGTTTGATGTTCTCTGTGGGCCAGGATCTGGATGGGTTCTTTAGCAGCGGGTATGCAGATTCCATCGCAGCATCATCAAGCTAGGAAATGTTCTTAGCTAACACACGTGCAGAGCGCCATACCTAACAATCATGCTTACCTCGACCGGCTCTAAGGCTGCCGCAGCATGTATCTCGACAATGCAACTTGTCAACAACTTCAACAGCACCACCTCGGTCATCCAAGTGGGTAGTAGAATCATCTGGTCTTTTGCCCGGGACGGCGGCTTCATCTTCCCAAAATACTTCGCCAAGGTCAACAAGCAGCTTGCCTGCCCCGTCCCAGCTGTTATAATGTCGTGGGCTATTGCAGCCTTGGTGTCGGTCCTCTACCTCGCGTCCACCACTGCCTTCAACGCACTGATGTCGTGCCTTGTTGTCCTGGGTTATGTTGCTTATTCGATCCCGATCGTCTGCCTGATGTTGAGCGGACGGGTATATGATCGACAAGGGGCTTTCAAGCTTGGAAAGTATGGCTGGGTCATCAACGGGCTAGCTGTGTTTTTCATGACGCTCCTGGGCATCTTCTTCTGCTTTCCTGTTTATTTGCCTGCAACGAAGGACAACATGAGTAAGTTCACCAAGACCCGGACTATTCTGTTTGCTGACTTGATGCAAAGATTACGCCAGTGTTGTCTCTGTCGGGCTCTTGGTAATGGCATGGCTGTTGTGGGTGTTCGTGGGCAAGAAATCCTTCACCGGTCCTTCTCTTGGTGGCATCCAGATCAGCGCGGTTCCTTCAGAGGTGAAGGAGAAGAAGTGATTGTGGCTCGGCGGACTCTTTGCGGGATGGATGCGAGTTGATGCTGTGATATGGTGAGTCTTTATCACTGGCGTCCATAGTTTTATATATTAGGGAATATTTTGTATCTCAATACAGTATTCCGTTTTGTTCCTTTTCGATCTTTTCGAGAGAGCAGTGGATACTATGTCTGCAAAAGTGGCCGCGTGAGGAAGGAGCAGTTATGATGGGACCTTTCAAGTTGTCAAGGCAAGCCAGGCACCATATAGCTCCCATAATCGTGCCGTCGACTCTAGGGAAGGTAGTCAAATCCCGACTTCGTGACTATATAACCGAGTCATACGGTAACCCCTACTTGGAAGAAATCGAGGCTGCCAGGGCCCGACACATTACGCCCGAGCACTGCATCAAGAGGTTCGCTGTAATCAACCCAGCCCAGTCCTGATCCCGTAGCTTTATATCCGTACACCTCAAGCACCTCGGTTGGGTAATCCTTGGCTACCTCCGGTGGGAGTTGCAGGAAGATGTTCTCCTCTGATCGGTGATTTCCCTGAGTCATGAAAGCTCCGAAAACCTGAGGAGGTGCTCCGTTAGAACTGAATGTACTCCGGAAAAGGATAACACTCACCTTGCGGCGTTCAGACTGCGTCACATTGGCGCCTCCACCATGGAAGATGGCACCATCGAATATGAGAGCATCTCCAGGCTCAAGGCAGACTGGAACTGCCTTTTCTGGTGGTGGCTGATTTTCTTTTTGATCAGGCTGCAGAATATCAATAAGTGGTTGTTCGTTCCACGCCACCTTCTTTACATGTGCAGACACATACCCATTTATGACTACCAGGGACGACCACAGTTGCTCCGTTCTCAGGCGTGGTGCGAGTCCAGGCGCAAAGCATGTTGATCTGAGTTGGTTTTGTCGGATGGGTGATGTGATGGACTCCATCATCACGATGTAATTGTTGCGCCTCTGCCCCGGGTCCAATGTCGAAGGTCGTGCTGGCATTGCCGATCGGCTTGCAGACGAGTGTTCGATAGCCATCGCCACATCTTGACTTTTTTGTCAGAGTTAACAGGCGATTGCAGATCGTTTGGTAAAGCGGATTGAGGAAAAACTCTTTTGCATAAGTCTGTGATTTTCCCACAGAACCACAGATTCGTTTCGTTGCCTCGGGGAAGAAATTACCCTTCCATACTTGGTCTGGTTGTTCGTGAGGTTTCAATTCTTTAGCGATCTTGTCAATGGTCTCCTGGCTGATGAGCTTTGTTATAACCACGCCTCCGTCTCGATCCAGAATGGAGAGGATCTGCTCGAGAGGTGCATTTGCTGGCAATCTCTCCACACCCTGCTGAGCCATAGTTTTCACTGTGGTACTATAATGAGCTGTTACGTGGAAATGGAGTCTCGGCTCGTCAGTTCGCAGGGCTTAAGATGATTCAGGCGCGAGGAGTACACCTGCTGATAAGTGATTTATTACCACAGAGCCTGCTACCTGCAGACAACCCCGAAGAACGTCCAGTCCAGGCCAATCGTTGTCGGACCACCCAGGCTTATCAAATCGATCCCATTGCTAGCCAATGTGCCGTGCTTGCATGATTAGCGTGATTCAAACTTTCCTTTTCGGGCAAGTTTTTGAGGACCCACTCGAATTGATAAGAAACGGACTTGGGAGCTGGTGTCCAGAGGTTGACGCAGCACAACTTGCCCTTTCCGGCAGCCGACTGACTGGGGTAGTACACTCTCCGCGTGCATGTGTCCTGAGCAGTCGAGGCGGTTTATTGATTTCTTGTAATTACGCATGGTGGACGTGAAGCACTCGTAGTTGTTTGTACAAGATTCGCCTGATTTTCTCCAGTGCAGCGGACAATCGTCGTAGAGACACATCGCTCGCATGACCACAGTATGCCTTCTGCAAAGACTCCAGCATTCACCACTCTTCCTCGTGAAAGTTCTGACGAGACTATCCTTGAAGCCTTCGACCGCGATGGCGCCGTAATCATATCCAATGTCTTGAGTGAGACGAGCATCAATGTCATACTTAAAGAGCTCAACTTAGACCCAACCGACACATCCGAACAATGCCTTACCGCGCTGGCTTCAAAATCCCCGACGATTGTCAATGAGGTCCTATTGTCCTCTCAGCTCAATCGTTTGCTGACTGCTCGGATGTCGAAGACAACAACTATCTGGCACGGCGAAGAGCTACTCACGAATACTTCTCGGCCATACTTGAGCGCCACTGTTGTGTTCGAAGCTGCTCCAGGCAAGGCAGCGCAGCCCTTGCACCGTCACGACGACATCTACTTTGTCGATCACCCCTTGGCCATACCCGTGGAGATCTGGGCGCTCATTGCCCTCGATGATAGCGGAGTGGGCGAGGGAGGTAGCATGATAGACGGGATCTTGGAGAGCCATAAGTGGGGTGAAGAATGGTAAGTATCCGTAGCTGCGCAGCTTCTTCTGATGGGCAGGAGTGAGACTAATGCAAGCCACAGGGATCCAGCAGGGCATAGCCTCGCGTCCTCCAGCATGAAACGTGGCGACTGCTTCCTCCTACATGGTTCCATGATTCATCGAGGCGGAGAAAACACGTCCTCAAGTCTCCGCCGTACGTTGGGCGTCTCCTGGGCGCAGGGTCATATGAGACAGGAAGAAAACCAGTTCCTAAACGTTTCCAAGGAGGTTGCCATGAACCTAGATGAAAAGACGCAGCGACTTATCGGTTATCGAATGAATGCGCCTTTCGGAGGGTGGTATGAGCTTCGAGATCCTATCACATACCTTCAGGCGGAGGACAAGGTCGATAAGACGATGAGAGACTTCTTGGAGGAAGAGATTGAGGGTCAGAACGTCGTCTGAGGCAAGAATGTACTGGTTGAAGTCTGCCAGGATCGCGTAAAGGGATGCTGAGGGTCGGAGGCTCTTAGACCCAACACCATTTCCAATTCATTTCTTCGCTCAGTTCATTCCAGTCGACGCCAATTCTCTCCTCCCATGTTTTGGATGCCCTGCGCCTGGACCAAAGAAGCTTGAGAGCTTCCTCGGCATTTTGATAAAGCGGATCCTTGACATTCCTACTCATGCCTCGTATCCTTCTGATTGCCTTCTTTGCCATAGCGGAATCGTTCGAATCATCAATAGAGGTTGCAGCCATCATGGTCGGCCATAAAGCAATGCCTTCAATGTAGGATGACGGAGTAAGAGACTCCAGGTTAATAAAGGTTTGGCGCACATGATACTGCACAGTCTCATGGCAATAGTCCAGCTTTCGAATCTTGCGGTAGTAGAAAACCAGTGCGGCATGCCTGAAAGCATCGGCTAGATATTTTTCGTCCGGCAGCGACTGGCTTCTTGGGCGCCACCGAAGCAGAAGATCCTCTAGCTTGAGGGATTCGATGGACCAGGTACTGTGCCACTCAGCATCGCTTTGCATATTCGAGGTCGCTTCGGTCTCCTCCCGAGATTGCGCGAGCATGACCATTCGTCCGAGCGAGTAGACCACGACGACTGGACATCCAACCAATTTTTGGAAATGTTCATCATCCGGATATTCTTTCAAACCCGAATCGCGGCCCAGAGCGACTTGCCGTAAATCGTCTTGCCGAAGTCGTCGGTAGATATTCCAGTACTGTTCTGCTACTAGCAAGTCGAAGCGAGTGGACGTTGCTGCGAAGGTCTCAATGGCCACCACGCATTTCGCTAGCCTCACCCAACTATTTGAATCTTTCAGATCGCTTTCAAGTTTGCCTCTCAGCTGGATGAACAGTGTCGCTCCCTTAAGCCAGTGATCCCAGCCAGAGGTGCCTGAATGTAGTACCTGCCAGAATTAGTACTCGCCGGTATGTAGCGCGCCAACTTCGACCTACCTCAAATGTCTGCATGAGCATGCATGCTGCAAGAGTGGCATCGTCCCTAAGGAGGTCTGGCTTGGCCAAATTTTCTCGGAGCAGTGTTAGTACCTTTTGCTTGTGCCGCAACGCTTTTAGACCGTTGTACTCATCGCCTGGTGGGTTTAGTAAATGGTCTAGAGCTCTTCCCCGTTGGAGGGACAGCTGGTGTGACGATAATGCCATGATGGCCTGCATTAATATCTCCGACTCCATAGAAGCCGGGATGACTATGCAAAGAAATGGATTGTCCGGTGAGTTCCATAGCGGCATCAGTCGGGGTACTACCTTTTCAATGTCTACACAAGTTAACCTCTGTACGCACTTTGCCTTTTCTGAGCGGGACCATACAATACTGCATGTAGAATCTTCTCTCGGACGTTCTTTCCCCCGACCAAGTGCCGGCTGCTGGAAGTTCGCAGGGAATGTTTGGTAAGATATCTGCTTGAAAGCTGAGTTGTGGTGACTGTTGGGTTGCGGAGGAGGCTGACGGTGTTTCGAGCAGGACTGTTGTAGAAAATGCGTCCGCATCTTGGGGGCGTGGATCCGTGAAGTCCATCTGCGCACGACTTCGAGAGACATCTCCTACAGGACGAGGACACGCTTCCCAAGTGATGCTTGGGTCTTCCTGGCCTTCATCCCACCTATGGTCTGTGCTGAAGGCATACAATAAAGAGGCATCTTCGACAGTGGCAAGTTCCAGATCCGTTGCAGCGTCTTCTGGCCATCGTGCATCGAGCTGATCGTGGTGCAAGACTGTTACAGCAGGCTCGGTCTCGACCTGTCGAACGTCCGTGTCTGTCGTCGACGCGCTTTGGGAAGAGAGCGCATGGTCAACCTCTAGAACCGCTGACGGGATCGACCTCAGGCCGCGTGAGTTGCTCTTGACAGCTCGTATTGTTCCTGTGTCTCGTCGAAAGCGCACTTTGTACTTGCGCTGTGACTTGGACACATGGTCAGCATGTTCTGTCAGTATATATCAGCAACCACAAGTCGTATCTGACCTAACCCTGCCACACACCATGATTTTTAGGAACCGCGTAGTTCTTTCCTCGCGGTCCGGCTTCCTGCACGGCGACATTCTTCCAATTCAACCGCATTGATCCTTCAAGTCCTTTGATGCCAATTACGGCGGCTACATTGCGAGAATGGTTACTGCAAGGGGATAGCAAGCCAAAGGTAGAATACCGATAAGGATGCCATTTCTGGCGGATGGTGGCATCAAAGTGCTTCACCGCAGGTTAATACGGTGAAGGAGACATTTCGACATTGGCACGTCTCGGAGATAATGGACATGCATGATTATGGTGGAACCTACACCAGTCTCCATCCTCAGCGCTAACCCGACTTCGTATTCCAGCTTCATTCATTTGAGCAGATATAAAACCTCAAAGGACGGCGTTCAGAATACTCGTTCAATCTTCCAAACCCATCTGACTTTCGCAGCGTCCATCGGCGCCGACCAGGCCTCAGAAGGTCCAAGATGACGGACATTACGGGCTTTGCGGATGCTATGGAAACCGCTCAAGTGAATATAAATTCGAAGAGCGGCGAGCATAATACCGTCTTTTCCTTATCTCTGCACACTGCTTGACGCACGTCCTTCTTCACCACAGCAAGCAGCATTTGTCAATACCATCAATCATCCTTCCACAGCCATGGCACCCACCAATCACGCAGCATGGCTCAAAGCGAAACAAGATCCCGTCATGGTAGTTGAAGAAGCACCCTATACGAGCCCCGCAGAGGGTGAGCTTGTCATCCGAACCAAGGCTGTGGCCATCAACCCCGCCGACTGGCATATCCAGGGCAAAGGCATGCTCGTCACGCAATTCCCAGCGATCCTAGGCTGCGACGTCGCTGGGGAAGTCGTTGAAGTTCACCCCAGCTTAGCGGACCGTTACGTGGTTGGTGACCGTGTCACCGGCAGCGCAAACCCATTGTTCAACAAAGCTGGAGTGTATTGCTACTCCGGCTTCCAGGAATATATGATTCCAATACCAAGTCAGATCTCCAAGATACCAGAACACACCAGCTATGAAGACGCAGTGGTGTTGCCATTAGGTGTCAACACCGCAGCAAGCTGTATATTTTCCAAGGAGATACTGAACTTGGAAATGCCTTTCGAAAGCGACGGCGGCAAGGGAAAGACACTTTTGATTTGGGGTGCAAGCAGCAGCGTGGGCGCATGCGGAGTGCAGATGGCGACACTAGCTGGATATGATGTTGTCGGCGTCGCCAGTAGAAACAATCACGACATGGTCAAGGGTTTGGGCGCCAAGACTTGCTCTGATCATAATGATGCCACTGTCATTGATGATCTCGTGGAAAGCTTGAAAGGAAAGGATGTGGTCGGCGCGTACGCTGCGATCTCAACGCCTGTCACGATACCATTATGCTGCGAGGTCTTGGACAGGTGCGGGGGAAACAAGGTGGTTGCGTCGGTGATGCCTGGCGCAGAGGCCTTCTCAACCAGGGGCGTGAGTGTCCAAAGCAATCTTGTGGCCATGCAATCATTCAAAGCAGAAGGCAAGTTGACGGCGATCTGGGAGTGGCTAGAGAAGGCTCTTCAAGAAGGCAAGATGAAGTGTATGCCGCCACACGAGGTTGTTGGACATGGTCTGGGAGACGTGCAGAAGGCGGTCGACCTGATTGGCAAGGGCGTCAGCGGGAAGAAACTGGTCGTCGTGTTGTAAGCAGCTCTTTTTGGGTGTACTTCATGCTGTGGTGATCTCGATAGAACAAGCCCGCAAGAGTCGAGAAACGGTAGTTCCTTGGACAATATTGTTGAGTGGCCCTTGTCCTCATCCGAGTTGACGTATCTTCGACGTGTACAAGGAGCTGGTGTTATTATAGTACAATATGGTATACATACCAAATCCTGAGTCGGGGGTCTACATCCTCCCAAGTTTCCACCTTGCTATCCGTGACTGGACATCTTCCCAAGGTATTTGTTTGATTTTCCTGCCGCTTGGGTCTTCTCCTTCTTGAATAACCACAGTCGGTGCACCAGTACCATGGCCTTTGTTGTCCACTTTTCCGGTGAAGATTTCTCTAGCGACTCGTCTGAGGTCGGCAACGGTCAGGGCGTCAATCTTTTCGCACATCTCCTTGACTCCGACCTTGCGGCCATGGACTTGGACCTGTCTGCCCAGATCCTCTAGCTCTACCAAGCGAGACTCCAAGTTCATCAGCAGGCTGAAGCGGAGTTGGTTCTTTGCTCGATTGACCTCGGCCACTTGGAGACTGGGAAACCCGGATTCTAATGTCAAAGCTTGCAATTCCCGGCACATCACATCCACCATATGCCCGACCCGACCGGGCTCACATGCCGCTGCAATGCCAAAAAGACCACTGTCCGTGTAGCTGTGATTGAAAGCTACACAGCTTTCCACCCAGCCGTGTTGATTGAGAACATTGGTGTACAATCGCGAATACATGCCTTTGCCCGGGCCACCAGCGGAGAAAGAGCCTCCTCCTCCTAACAAAGTTTGTAGCGTGGCCTGCGCATAGATGTCGTCCGACGATATCGGTAGCGCTTCAAATGCGATATGGACATGCGAAAGAGGAATGGATAGGTTATTCTGAGGTACAGGTAGAGGAGGGAGTGCCAGGTAGCCGCCGGTGTAATGGGACGATTGAGTGAGAATGGAAGTGGGAGCTTGTTGAATTAATGAAGGGTCTAGAGGTGAGACCGTGGCTTGATGAGGAGCCGATGTTGAGAAACTGCTGAATCCTGGTATTTTGGAGAGCAACTTGCTTGCTGGAGATGACGGCTGAGGAGTCTGATATTGGGTAGAGGGTGAGGTCTCAGCAGTGCTGGCTTGCGATTCGATTTGTGACGTCGAGGTCGCCTCCGTTCGAGGCATGTCTCCAAACCACTTTTCTGTTAGCCGTACAGCCACGTCGTGTTCAATCCCAGCAAAAGCGACGACGATCCGCTCCGGTCTGTAGAATGTGCTCCGGTATTTCATGACCAGATCTCTGTTGATGTAAGGTAGCCTTTCCCGGGGACATAGAAGAGGGTTTCCTAATGTGTTATCTTTGTATGCAGCCATGTGCATCAGTTCTGGTATGATCAAATCCGGCTTGGACCATATCTCTTGTATCTCATATTCCGCCGTCTCCAATTGCTGGGCAACTTCTTCTTCTGTGATCAAAGGATTTCGGATTGTATCGGCAAGCAGGGCAATTGTATCGGGAACGCCGGAGTTGAATGTTGCAGACTGGTACATCAAAGCTTCTCTTGATGATGCGCACTGTATATTCCCGCCTAGCGATTCGAGCGACTCCAACATCTGATCTGATGTTCTCGTCTTTGTCGACTTGAAAGCCAGCCGATCGACAATGTGACTGACTCCGCGAAGCGAGGCATCCTCATATCTTGATCCTGCATCAATGTAGACTCCCACACCAGCAAAAGGACCGGTTAACGACTCGGTAGCAACTCGGATACCATTTGGTAGCTCTGAAATATGATCTAGTTCGACAGGATCCTAGTGATTCGACTCGTAAGATATAGTCACGCGGGCGGGTCGAGGAAATGGACTCACTTTTTGTAAAGGATCTCTGACAGTGGCATACTTTCTCGGAGAAGGTCTGGCAGTCTTTGCTACCAACCTAGCATTGCGCAAGGCTCTAACGGCGGGAGTGCGCATGCTGGCCGTGATGAGAAGTGCCAGTTGTTGTTGCTGTGTGCGAAGGTGCACGATCACGAAAAGATGAGGATGACCAAGTTGGAGGTGGTTTGGCTGATTAATTTTGGATCAACCGGAAGGCGATCGTAGGGCATCCGTAATTCTGGATAACATCCGCAGGCAGATAGCGAAGGTTCTTGGGACCTGGAGGTTAATCCCCATCTGGATGGCCTCTGCGCCCGATGATGTCGACGCCGCCCGTCTCCCTCATCAAGCCTCTGATGCCATCGGGGGTCTCATAGGAGAGGTAAGTTCAAAGTACATTATTGCTATGGTGTTCAATAGCAGTAACTGGAGATCGTATCTCTCCTCATTCTCATCCCACCCCTTGTCCTATTGACCTCATTTTATACGTTTGTGAGCGTATTCCATTGACCTATACCTGTCCACTGCCGCCTCGAACCTATAGGCGTCCTCGGCTACCTGCATCCCCTAAAGTAGCCTGGCGACCATCCCCCAGAAGCAACTCGATACCGCTTACTCCGTACTCGAACCTTGCGGACACACTCTGCCCCTTGCACTGGAAATAAAGACACCCACGATACCATCTCTTGTGTTTCTGTTGGCCAACTTGCCTTGTGCCTTGATTTGCACGGAACGAGCAGCAAACAAATGATTTGAACAACAAGCAAGAACCCACGTCGAACTTCCCTGTGCAGCCGCGAGTCACCTGTGGCCGCCTGCGCCTGCGCCTGCCAATATCCACGATCCCTGCCACGTACTCCAAAACCATCTGTATCACTCCCTCCTTCCTCTCCACCTCACGTCATTCCCTATGATATCTTCACCCACGCCTGTCACGTCTGGTGTCACAGCCGGTGCGGATCTAACTAGAACCACATCGAGGCGTCGTGGCTTGAGTTATCTTCGTGCCTTGTCTCATAGCCGGTCTTTCGGCGGCATCAGCCCTAACGAGCCTTCACGATCTCCACGGCATTATTTTCAGCGTTCCATCAGTTATAACGACACTCGACCAGAAACACCCGTGAACGGCAGACGTAGAAGTGCCTCACGCCCGAATGAACCTACGAGCCCTCTAGCGAACGATTCTCCTCAAACCTCCTCATCCCTGGGAAATAACAGACCTTCTTCTCCACCTGCCGGACAGGCTGCACCAGCTCAGACCACTACACTCCCCGCTTCAGGGGCAAATACTGCGGAAGATCAAGATACAGACGAGATGGCTAGGCACAGGAGCTCTACCTCCCGGAGGCACACCACCAGTCAGCAACAGTCTGACGCTACGATGGGCGACTCTATAGATTCAGCCTCAAGACCGGCCAATCCCAGGACTATCTCTAGGTCTAAGGCAGAGGGACAGGAGGGAGATAAACAACAATTACCAACAATACGTTTCTTCCCTCATCAAGAATTACGCAACGGTCGCCCATCTCTGACCTTCTCGCCAATCTCGAGAACACTTCCTACCGAGCATTCAATCATTCGTGTTGGTCGATATTCTGAGCGGGAAGGCGTACCTGCCACCAACCCTACAACTCCCTCCGATGCACCAGTGGGCTTCAAGTCAAAGGTGGTCAGCCGAAAACACTGCGAATTTAGTTTCCTGGATGGTCAGTGGCAGATCAAGGATGTGGCCAGTTCATCCGGTACCTTCCTCAACCACATCAGGCTCAGTCAGCCGAATACCGAATCTAGACTATTTCCGATCAAGGACGGAGATATCGTTCAATTGGGCATTGATTTTCGCGGCGGAGAAGAGATGATATTCCGTTGTGTTAAGATCAGAATTGAGTGCAACCGAGCCTGGCAGAAGAAGCCCAACAACTTCAAGTACATCTCTCCTTTCCTAATATCATGTTTCTCAAAACTGACAGTCCTATAGCAAGAGCAGACATCAGCAACTACAAAGCCTTGCCAAGGACCAGCCAACAGCCGATGCAAACAGTGGGGAATGTTCTATATGTCTGGGTTCTGTCTTGGTATGTTACCCATACAACGTGCTAATGGTCATACTAATGGTCCTGTAGCCTTGTCAAGCATTATTCGTTGCGCCATGTGCTCATGTGTGGCACTACAAGTGCATTCGTCCTTTGCTAGAAGGCAAAAACAGCACTTATCCACAGTTTCAGTGCCCTAATTGTCGGGCTTACTCGGACTTGACAGCAGAAGTCGATATCGCGCAATCAGACATTGACGAGTGGATGGAGAACGCCGACGAAAATGACGGTCTGCCCACAGACACTGGGGGAGCTGGTGGCAATACCGATGACCATACAACCGGACAAGCGAACGGCGAAGCTGATACCACAGACACAAGTGGCGCTCTGGACACTTCGGACGCTTCCGATGGAGCTCCGGAGCACCCTTCTGTGACGATATCCCATCCAGTAGATATTTCCCGGACCGATGCACCTTCGACTCCTCGCCGGAGCTCCGGCTTATTGGCACGAAGACAAGCGACAAATCCATCACCTGAAGTGATCTCCATGAACGGAAACATCGACATGCCAGACCAACCAGACGAAGAGGAGATGAACGCTCATCTCGACCATCAACGTACAAGAACACAGACCCCAGACCCAGAGCAGATTGTCGCTGGCGAAGGACCGCTTACACCACGAAACAACGCTGGGCCCTTTGTGTTTGATGGAAGTGCGGGTCGGTCAGATGCAAGGCCGTTAGTGGTACCTGGCATTCCAGAAGTTGCTGATGAAAACGGCGCATCCTCATTATGAGTCAAAGCCAAGATGAACGGAGGTATTCTTGATCGAGAGAATTATATGCCAGTCTCTCCTCACCAGCCATCAGTGAGGTCTCTACTTCACAGATGAAAGCTCGAAGGTTGCCGTAGGTGTGTGAGGGTGTAAAAAGTTCAAAATGAAGATCTGAGCGTTCATGGAGCATTGCTTTTGCCTGGTGGTATTTTTGCGCAGATGAGCTGGCGGCATCAATGATAGAGCGTTATTGAGCAGGCATTGTGATGAAGAATGACGAACTTATCGATTCCCCACTCTCAGATCTGTAATGTCTTTCGTTGTCGCAAGGATTTGTGACGCTGGCGGCAATGCCAGTTCCTGGATCTACGCTTCGTGAACCCACAGAACACGGTGCCATGATGGTCGGAGCTGACTATCAAGGATAGTCTCCGAGCTTGGGCAACTGTGTGGTAAGATTCGTACTTTGAGCGATTGGATGCTGCCAGCCCGGACCTTGTCGAGGTGCATCTGGTAAGAGTCGTGTTTTCGCACATCTGGAAGCACAACATCACCGCAGACAGGTTTCCCTCGTCACGTAGGACATTGAACTGTATCCAGTACATTTTGAATCACTGTTTCGGGATCGAGGTCCCTCAAAAGATCTCGCGCGGTAGCCACGTCCGTCCCATACTGCGTACTACGCTCTCGATGAGGTGTGGCAATAACGAGTCGGTGCGGGTATATCTTCTTTGCCGCCAAAGCGATCAGAGAAGGCGTGACATAGTCTATGCCGTGGAAAGGGGCGAGATATCTGCACGAACGGTGAGCAATCCACCATTGAAGCCTTTCCGGGAACTGACTTTGAAAGAGCAAGGAATAATGTGGTCGCATACGGCGTGACACCTCCGTCGACACCTCGTTCCATGCGGAGAAACGCCACGATGTCTTGAAGATACCTTCGGATCTCCGGAGTGATCGTGGTTGCTTGACCTTGGGTACGAAGCTGCTCGATCAACTGGTGGTGATTAGCAGTGAATCTTCAGGTTCCTGGAGAGATGTTCCCACCTTTTCATCGATCCTACGGGAAGCAACTAGCTTCTCCCGCCGCATACTTGGTGAGTGTGAATTTGAATAGGTTGACTGATCGTCGGCCACATTAGCCTGCTCGAACTCCTCGAGATTCGGAAATCCCTCATCCGGGCCGTGGTGGTGGGACATGAAGATCCGGTCATTCTGAGCGCGTTAGCACTGGGAGTGATGGACCAGTTTTGTGAGATCTCACCAGATGTCTGTTCAGTCTGATGTGTTTCGTAGAAGTAGCGACAATTGGTAGGAGGATGAACACTATGGGCACTGGATGCACGGTCGTGCGACTGAATATTCTACGTCGTCGAATGAGCTGAGATGGGGTTAGTACATCAATGTAACAAATATGGGAACACACTGGTACCTCGAGAGCTTGGATCTGAACCTCTTCGTGGGCAAGATTGAAACCCTTCGCAATAACGACATTGACGACCCGTCTGCTGTCGATTTTCGCTTGCTCGACTTGAGTTGAAGATGGCGCTCGGAAACTCACCGCCGCAATCCTGGAGTGCAGAGCGCCGCCCTAATACTGCTGAGACAATGACCAGAGTGCGTCAGGAATTGAGTACTAACACTTTCGAGTCCATCGTCAGACTCGTCCTGAAGGTTGCCATATTCGCTGGTGTCGTCCAAGATGGCTGGGACGAATTTATCGACAGATTGCAAGTCGTGCTGGTTGATAATGACATACGAGAGATGGAACATGTCTCTGACGATCTGCCACCGCGATCAGGCAAGGCTTGAGCCATGTAAGTAGATTCTTACCAGAGCAAGTTCCGACGCCACATCATCTTGATACTCATCAGGAGTCTCGATCAGGCAATGATGCTGTGCGACCAGGCTGAGGATCACTGCTAACTCCAAGTCGGTCAAATCCCCGACATGGTCGAGGAAGGCTCGGACGTCCATTGTCCGTCAGTCGGGAAATTTGCTCATATCAGGTCTTATTGTAAACCGCCATCGTTCTGGAGGAGAGACATCATATCTCCATTTTACTGCAGTGTTCACAAGGGAGGCAAGTCATGAGCAGCTGAGATGCGTGTAAAAGCGGCACACGGCTGTTTGGGCGAGTGCCAAGAAAGCCTCCAGAGTGTCATTTCATTGGTTGGCGGCAACGACGACAACAACATTAGATGACTGTTACAACTCTTCTTCATACTGTTCGATTGCTTAATGATCAGTACCTGAGATGCGTCCAGCACAATGTGACTTGATGTGATTCAATGACGACAAACAATTCCAGGGCGGGCTGGGAAAAGATCGGAGACCAGTTCTATCAAAAAGCCCAACTTTACGAATCAGTCTTTGACCAGGACCTCGAGCTCGAAAACTACGTCGTTGCAGGAGCACCGTACGGCGGAGCTCTAGGTAAGTACAATGCATCGTAGTTTGGTCTCGGGCTGATTGATGACCCTTTCAGCGTTATGGCGAGACACCTCAAAGGTTGCACGATATAGGACGGGCCAATCAACCAAATCAACCATCGATATTTATTCTTCTTCAGGCAAGCTGATCAGCAACATCAATTGGGAGAAAGGTGTGATCAAAGGCCTTGGATGGTCTGATGATGAGAAGCTCTTGGTGGTCACCGAGGAGGGGACTGTCCATTGCTACTTCGGACTTCATGGCGATTTCCAGCCATTTTTACTAGGGCACGGCGCGGAGGAATTTGGGGTCAAATCATGTCGATTTTGGTCGCACGGCTTCGTCGCGCTCCTCTCCAACAACGCTTTGGTGGCTGTCTCGTCCTTTGAGGAACCGAGGCCGAGACTACTAGCCCATGCCCCGGAGGGCGAGGTACACTCATGGTCATTAATCCCACCGGCCTATACACTCTCCAGATCTGTCGAGGTTCTGTTGGCCGTTGACAAGACTATATTTGTAGTCGACGCATCCGAAGCCGAAGACCGAGGTCTGTCAGATGGACCATTCAAACATGTCAGCGTTTCTCCCAATGGACGGTTTGCAGCGCTATTTACCGAGGACGGCAAAGTCTGGGTTGTAGGCAGCGACTTTCAAAACAAATACAGCGAATACGACTCCAAAGCCAAGACGACCCCGACTCAGATGATCTGGTGCGGCAATGATGCGGTGGTTCTGGCGTGGGAAGATGAGATCCATATGCTCGGTCCAGATGGGGCAGCTGTCAAGTACTACTACGATGACCAAGTGCACGTCGTCCCAGATATCGATGGCGTCCGGTTGATCACCAACGATGCCTGCGAGTTTCTACGAAAGGTGCCTGATCCTTTGGAAGAGGTCTTCAAGCTGGGGTCTACTTCGGCAGCCTCGATCCTGGTGGACTCAATCGAGTTGCTGGAGAAGAAATCTCCCAAAGCTGATGAGAACATCCAACGCATAAAACCCAACCTTCCCGAAGCTGTTGAGACGTGCGTTCGAGCAGCGGGCCACGAATTCAATCATTCGTCCCAGAAGCAACTTTTACGCGCAGCCTCATTTGGAAAGTCAGTTCTGGACCTCTACAGCAGCGACGAATTCGTCAACATGTGCGAGGATCTGCGAGTCCTCAATGCCGTCCGGGACTATCAAATCGGACTTTTCATGTCATATGAGCAGTACGTCCGCCTGACATCAGAAAGACTAATTGCGCGACTGGTGAACCGGCGGGAGTACCTTCTTGCGATCAAATTATCGGAGTACCTTCATCTACCTCTCAACAAGATATATGTGCATTGGGCAAGTCAGAAGGTGCGAAGCGCATCTGGAGATGACGACACCATCCGCGAAATGGTGGTCGATCGGTTACGAGGCAAGCACGGCGTTTCCTTCGAGAACATTGCACGTGCGGCGTATGACGAGGGGAGAAGTCATCTTGCGACAACGCTATTAAATCATGAGCCGAGGGCGGGTAAACAGGTTCCACTACTACTAAACATGGAGGAAGACGAGATTGCTCTGAACAAAGCGATTGAGTCGGGGGACACGGACCTGGTATTTTATGTGCTGTTACAACTGAAGAAGAAGCTGCCCCTGGCCAGTTTCCTCCGCACAATCAGCGAGAGGCCAGTGGCGGCAGCGCTTGTCGAAAGTTCAGCGAAGCAACAAGACCAGGACTTGCTCAAGGACCTGTATTACCAGGACGACAGGCCTGTCGAAGGGTCCAACTTATTACTGGAAGAAGCGATGCAGCAACCACAAGTCCAGGCCGTCATCGACAAGCTGAAGCTCGCCGCCAGACTCCTTACAGATGCCAAAGATCCAACAGCCCTATTGCACTCCCGAGCTCTGACCGAGACCACTCAGTTGCTCAAGATGCAGGAAGCATTCGACAAGGAGATCACCGACAGTAGTGGTAGCTACGTTGGCTTGAGCCTCAACGAGACCATGTTCCGGCTCATCAAGTCCGGATACAGCAAACGAGCTGCAAGCGTCCAGAGCACATTCAAAGTGCCCGAGAAGACTTGGTGGTGGGTTCGACTGAGAGCGTTGACGGCCGCCCGTTTGTGGGGCGAGGTCGAAGAGATTGCTAAGAACAAGAAATCGCCCATTGGGTGGGAGGTATGTACCCTGATTACTCTTTCTTCCTGTTGCTCCTCGCACGGTTCTGACTTGCTCCTCTGCAGCCATTCTATAACGAAGTCCTCGGCGCTGGAAATACCCGCCTCGCCTCGTCGTTCATTCCCAAATGCACCAACCTCCAACCACCCGAACGGATCGAAATGTGGGTTAAATGCGGCATGGTCGTCAAAGCTGGTGAAGAGGCGGTAAAGGCCAAGGATTTAAACTCGTTGGAATCGCTGCGGGATAAAGCCAGTGGACAGCAACAGGTTGAGATCGAGAGGATGCTGACGCAGCTGAGGCCGAGAAAGTAGCTTAGCTTGGTCGAGTTGAAAGCTTCGCTTCGAAATATCAGGTAGATGCTTCTCTCATGTAATCTTTTCGACCTCGTCTTCAACGTCTGTATTTTGTGCAGATGCCATTCGATCGACGACAACTAATTTGGTCGCCGCGGCTGTGACCGGCAATTTTACGCCGTCGACGATCTTGACGTCTAGGGGATTATCATCCATCTCTTCGTCCACCCATCCGGCTTCGTCTCCGCCATCATCGCCGTTCGCCCCATCCATATGGTCACCAAGTATCGCTTTCATGTTCTCGAAATTGACCGCATCGTCATTCACTTCGTCCCACACCTTTTTCCGTTCCCGCCTCTTTTTCAGCCTCGAGGAAGCGTCGTCCAGTTTCTTTGACAAAAGGTCTTGGGTGACTTCTCCTCTTGCGAGTACTTGTTCGTGCCGCCGCCGTTGCCCCTTTGACAGTGGCTTGGACTTGCGCTTGGACTTTGTGATGCCGCCGTAAGGGCGGGCGGCCAGGACGGGAGTGGCATCGGATGCCCGAGGTGCTTCTTTCACAGACTTGTCAACGTCTATTGAGGGCGATGTGGCTCGTTTGGAGGCTCGAGATCGTGGATTGGCTTTTTACTGTTAGCGAAATCTGGAAAATTTGATTTGGCTTCGTTCTTTTACCCGTAGAATTCTTCTTTAAACTGGCAGTCTTTGCCATGTCTGCAGATATTGTCTCGGTTCAGGATAGGTGGTGCGGCGTTTGCAGTGGTCGTGCCGCAGGATGCGAGTATTAGAATTCAACGACTGTTTCTACAACTTTTTTGTGGAGAAATTTGGGCGCGGAGAAAAGCCGTTGTCCCGATGACGTACGTCGGCCGTTCAGTCTCTAGGCATTCTATCAAACTTGAAGCGGACCATCTACGACCTTTACCTAGGTACTTGACTTGTTCGGTTCCGCTTATTCCTGAGACAACTCAGCCGCTCGTACTCAGCAAGAAGCCTTGCGTGTTGGTTCAGCAATGCCGCCACCAGCACAACGATGGCTTGGTGTGCGGACAGATGCTCCAACAATGTCAACCTCCACATAAATCATCGAACCAACGACACAGCTTAAGCCGATCGCTGGTCGAACCAGCTGCAGTTGGAGCTGCACTATCCATATCTGATGTTGTTTTATATTCATATCGGTGACCAGCTACGAGTATTTGTGTGCACAGAAAGATCATACTGGGTACTATAGGATACACTAACCGAGGAGGCCGTGTCCTGGTAGGATCTCGTGGAAGCTACTTCGATTGCCCGTGTTTTCTTGTCCAAATTCAACCACATCACAAAGCTGCGCTTTTTCCGTCGGTCATAGTAACTAACACCACGTCCATACTCATTATACCGGACACTTCCCCGCGTCCATACCGAGACTGTCCTCCGCCACGACATCCGCCTTGCCATTCGTCTCACCGGTCTTCTTTTCCTCGTCGTTGGCCGATGGCATGACCGCATCCTTAAAGACGGCAAAGCTGGACGGCGTCTCCTCTAGGACGGGGAAATGGAACCCGCATTCAGGACACTGCAGTTTCAGAACGGCCTGTTCCTGAGCCAGGTCGTATTTCTTGTCTTCGGCTTTTCCACAGACGGGACAGATACGGAGCAGTCGCGTACCGACCAGCTCGAAGTTGGTGATGATGTCCTCCATGATCGCTCCATTAGCCGCCCAGGCTTTGCAGTACTTGTGGTAGGTGTCCTTGTGCCAGTCGTAGAGAGCGCCGCGACTGGTCCAGAAACTGCATTCGTTGTACCAGCTTCGATCGTCTGGATGCTCCCACCAGGTCAGATGGAGGAATCCCGGGAGCGTCATGAGATGACGGCGAGTGTCGGCAAAGAGGACTTTGAACTTCTCGTAAGCGTCAGGGCTGGAGAAGCGCACCCGTTGCATGGACAGATAGATAGGCATGATGTCGGTTATGGGCTTCCTCGCAGCGCGACCAGAAAGATACTGTAGTTCTGAGAGGGAAGAGTGCTTCGTTTGTGGGATGGACAGAAAACACAAAATCTCACACCGGCGAGATACACGAATTTGAAAGACACGATCTGGAGGGTGTCGAGTCAGGATGCCCAGATTACTTACCGTTGCGTTATCAGTTGTGCCCACACTGGGAAGGGTGAAACCCCATGTCGCTGATCTTGATTCTTGAGATAGATTAAACTTGTTGGTATCAATGGACTCGGTTACAAAACTCCTCGTGGTGACCTGCCGTCCTCGCGGTAACTTGATAAAGCGGCCACGATGATCAATCGCCGCCAATCATGTCTCAAGAATTAGCCTTGATACGGATCTTTAACACCCTTATCGCTTCACATGGCCTGATATGAGCGGAAACATATGTTCGGCGATATGGAAGCAGAGCGCCCATCAAGTTGATCCCATGCTTTACTGGTCGCTGGCGCGGAGAACCTTCTTCTCCATCACTCCTTTAGGAGGCCAGAGCCGAGAAACTAGACGCACACCCCAGACTTGGTGGATAAGCCGTTGGTGAGGGGTGAGGCGGCTAGGGCATAGTTCAAAAGAACCCTTGAGGTCCGGGCGGACCGGTGGCCGCGGACCGGTCAAGCTCACCAGGAACCTCGAACAATTATCGCCTTGTCGCAAGCATGGGGCTGGACATTGAAATTAGACTTGCATACCTAGGTAAGAAGAGTAGGCAATGGAGCGTGAACACAGTGAGCTATTGCCACTTGTAACAGTTCCCCTTTCCACATCGTATTAGCCCGTGCTATTATACTTTTGATAACCGTCAACAAGGTTGGAGACTGCATTCCACGCAAGGTCTCGACATGAAGAGCGGAACCTTCGACCGTTCCTGCAGTCCTCGAGCAGCAGCTCGTATTCTACGAAGGGCGATACCTCACGGAATGCGGTCCGGACATCCTAGATACTGGCAGTTAGCAAGAACCAGAGCGCAGCAAAGTTTATACCTGAATACGCCGACCAGGAATATGAATATGAACATCTTCTTCCGCTCTGCAGTTCCTCCCGACTTGCTATCCAACTCAAATCTCCTACTTGTGTCCCGAGGTTCTCAATCCCCCTCATAACATTGCTTGATAGCCTTCAACTCAGAGTCCTTCACGATGATTCAACGCGAAACAGAGCCCCCCAAACCCCATACGATCCACAGTGGCATCCAAAACCCTCCTTCGACGGAGTGGATGCCTTTTGAATGGGAGGAGCCCAAGCTTGGCAAGCAGGTCCACGGTGAAGTTGCTGTCGCTCGTACCTTTGGTGCGACCGGAGCCCTGTCCTCTGGCTCCTGGAGGACCTGCGCCACCTCACCAGGTGTCCAGGCAGACGGCTCTAGCCAGGCCACCTACTCTGCTCCCCTGGGGGATGAGCTTGCCTGCGTCATCGACGGTACCGCAATTCTGACGGTTGTCTCAACCGGGAAAAAGCACAAAGTAGGGCCCGGCAGCATCATCAGCTGCCCCAAGGGACTGGAAGTCCTCTGGGACATCGACGGGCCATTCTTCAAAAAATACTGGTGCATCTGGAACGGGAAAGAGGCAACGACTAACCCGCCAACCGACCTCCAGATCAACCACGTGTCTGACAATCCTGAAGAGTGGACCGAGTATCACTTCACCGAACCTAAGGAAGGTCCTCAGGTCGCTGGGGAGCTCTATTTCATCAGCACTGGCGGGTCGACTGGAACCTATCTTTCGGGTGTCTGGCGCTCCGGCAAGGGTATTGCTGCCACAAATCTTGACCACAAGGGCTCCCTGACGACTCCATACACCGGAGTACTGGGAGATGAGACAATTCTCCTTCTGGAAGGCGAGGTTGAAATCACCGAGACCGACAGTGGGAAGAAGCATCTCTTCAGGGCGGGCGATGCCATCGGGTTGACATCTGGCATGCACATCACATGGGTCTCCAGAGGACCATATACAAAGAAGCTGTGGGTCATTACCCGGGATGAGCTTCCACAGGCTTAAAGATGGTCAAGTGTTTTCGCAAGTCACTATCAATGATAGCTATACCTTCGAAGAGACTTGAGGTTCTGAATGAGAAATTGAATGTGCTGGTGGACTATTCGCCCTCATAGTCGAGGAGTATCGACTTGCAAGAATGAACGGAGGGACCCTGGGTGCCAGCGGGGTACTAGGTGCCGAAGAGTTGTTGTTTGTCATCCGGGAAAAAATGGGGTCGTATTTCCCCAAAGTCCTGCGCCCGCTCTTGCTGTGCGATTCACCGTGTAGCAACTGTCGGCCGAGCAGCTCGGTGCTCATTCAAGCCCATCTCAATTATCCATCAACCTGTCTAATGTTTTGATCATTTCGCTGCTGCACGGCCATGGATAACTGGCAATCTCGTCTTTGAACACGCCGAGAACTCTCAGTATCCCATACCGCGGAGCCGTAGCTGACTCGGCACGCACCTTCTGCCATATCACCAATGCAGATAGAAAAACAATCACTGGCAGCCAGACGGACAGTTTGCTGTCTAGGGGCTTTTTATGACAGTGATCCAGGACAAGCCAAGCAAGGGCCACGGCTTTCTCCGACACTTCCAGGGGATGCTCAGACGAAATGGCTGGTATTTGGACGTTACCGTTGTTGTAGTCGTTGAGCTCCATTGTTTCGCCGTAGCCTGCCATCTGGGGCAGCTTCCAGGTGTCCGGACAGATGAGTTGCAACTGACAAAAATAATACAGGGCGAGAATGTCATTCCCAGCCTGACATTGAGAAAAATGGTGTTCCCAGCGTGATAGAGCTGCTGCCATGACTGCATTCAACCGAGCGAATTCTGCTCCAGCCGATAAAGGAGTGAAGGGACTACTTTTTGTCTGTCGGTTGTGAGATGGCCCGAAAACGGACGCCGGCAGTGGTAGACATCGTTGCATAAAGATAACATCACTCAGCAAGGCCGTGAGTAGGAGGAGGGCATCCTCTCTGGTGCGTACGTCTGGTGGTAGCTTTTCCCCATGCAGAAGAGACATGTAAATGGTCCGAAACTGATGGTTCGAGCCAGGCATTCTGATAAAAAGTTCGCTCGTCGAAAAGTTGGATGCTAGCCCACAGTGTGTCGCTTGCATGGTGTCTATCAGGAACATATAACTGATAAGTGCACTGTTGTGTGTTGTGTATACTTCTCAGCCAAAGTTTCTGATAACGAAGAGGGATGCTATGTTTTGTGCAAACGCACTTACCTTCTCGTGCTGATGTCCCTGTCCGACAGTTCGCCAGAAGAGAACACTGGTGAAGCATTGTCGGTCAGATGCAGGCGTCTCGAAATCTGCAAACACAATGAAATGAAATGAGAAGCGATTCCGGAGCCTGGCCACAGGACAATGAAAGTTGAAACTCACAGTGACTGCGTTGCATAGAATGGTTGAAGCTTTCCGCCAATAGTCCCAGCCCACACACAGCTGTCCATAAGTGGCCAGAAATGATGCCTGTGTGAAGGAACATCAATGTTAGTGTGTATTCTTCCGAGCTATATCATCACTTACTGCTACAACTGCCTCAAGTAGACGTGCTTCACGATTGTCGACCTCTAACATGACAGACCATAGATTGACGCCAGCAACAAAAAGTCCGGCTGATATATCTGTTCGACTCGTCCCATTAGACGTCGTCGCAGAGAACGGGCTTGTAGCTGCCGTCAGGGAGGAAGAGGTGGTCGTCGATGACAGACATGCCGTGGCGAGCTGAAGATATGGAGGTGAGGTATGTATTGTTGCTGAGTTGACCACATCGACAGCATTGATGAAGATGTGCTGCTTGAATGATGTGAGGAATCCTGTTTGTAACCGCTGCAGTTCATCTTCTGGCGGATAAACTGAGCAGTCTGATAGTAGTACCATCGGATACGTATATGTGTGGGCATCCTGTTCGAACTTAAACTCCAGGTTAATCTTGGGAGATATCTACTCAAGTAAAGAATAGTTTGCTTACTGAACCCGATACTTCCGAGCTATGCATCATTGAGTCCAAGGCCGTCGAAGTATTATTGTCGTCTTCTGCGTCCTCACTGTGGAGAAGTGCCACTCGAAAGCGATCTAGAAATGTCGCCGCGGGACTTTCGTTCGCATCGTGTACGTCCCATCGTGTTGGATCACGTTCCCCAGGCCACTGTCTTGAGTTGGGAACTCCTGCAATAAATTCAATGCTTGGCTCTTCGGCCACCCGTGCCGGGTGCATTCCTAGGTTGCAGTCAATAGGTCTTTGACAATTTGGTGAGACGTGCTGGAGAGAGGAAACTCGCATGGTTAAAGAGTTTAACAAAGCAGCCGTCGCCAAGAACATGGCTGAACAGTTTAACTGGAGTAGTTAGTGGTATGTACCGTCCCCAGAGCCCCAGTGGAAGTCCGGGCACCCCACACGGCTCCCAGGTCAGCGATGACGAAGTCTGCCACCCCCGTGGAGTCAGACTCCAATTCGCGGCTCGGAACCTTCAATAGGCATGGCAGGCCTTACTATGTTTGTCCCTAGCTCCCATGTCGTGACAAGCGATGAAGCTCTCTGCCAACCCTTCTTTTGCCCTGATTTTCTACTACTCTCCCTCTGGACTGCCTCCTTTCCGAAGTATCGGCCACCATAGTCCCAACGATTCTTGCGCCAAACGAAGCATGACCGCAAGATGTCTTCAGATGCCGGGAAAACCAAGAAGGTACCCAATTCTTGCCACTCATTACATTAACATTGGGTCAACCTAATAACTTCCGAACAGTGCGACATCTGCTCTCGGTGTTTTGCCAGGTCTGAACATTTGGCGAGACATCGCCGAACACGTTCGTGGATGCTTCTCCCCCGCATAGCATCATTCATACTGACATGGTTGTGTGTATGGCAGACACGAAGGAAAAGCCGTACGGCTGTCCACATTGCCGCAGAAATTTCCAACGATCGGACGTGAGAGATGTTCACGAGAAGAAGTGCTACGCCGCCCCATCGAATCGGGCGGATAGCGATGAAAGGACTGGACGCAGACGAGTTCGCCTCGCTTGCGAAAACTGCCGTAAGCGCAAGATGAAATGCGATGGCACAGTACCCTGTGCTACTTGTCAAACAACCGACTCTCTTTGTCAATACAATCCACCGATAGGATCATTACCGGCAGCGCCGCTCAGTTGGTCACTCCATGATACCAATGACCCCAGGACCGGTGATCTTGACGATATTCAAATGACTAGCGAGACCAACGTGGGCGGAGACGGGAATTCGCACAACGCGGAATCGCTTGCAATGCAGATGCAGAATGAGTCATTTGTCAGCACTTCCCTCGACCTTGAACCAAACCTTGATCATGTGCCGAGCATGAGTGAGACTGGTTTGCCATTGATCTTTTCAGGAGCGCCGGCCTTCCAAGTTCCTCTGGAAATGCCCGTAAACAACAATGCCGTTTGCGAGGACCACCCTGTCCCAAGCGATGCCGCCCATGTCCACGATTTGTACCCCCTTCCTGAGACTGGCGAAATGGACGATTTTTGGCAAGTACCTTACATGGAACGTAACACTGGGTTTTAATACTTAGCATCAAAGACTAATTCCTCAATAGAACAGCCAATTCTGGTTTGACCAATCCGATCTTGCTTGGAGCGAAGGACTTTTCGATTCAAACTCACCAATACTGCTGAACCGCGACTTATCATCTCCTCTAGAGAGCTTGACAACCACAATGCAAGAATACTTCGATCGAAAGTCTCGAGCGTCTTCACCCTCGTTGAATAAAGCCAACAAAATGTGGTATTCTACACCCCCCAATATAAATGACCACAACAAGGACATCATCAGAATCTTTGAGAAGATCTTCCGAAGGAATATACCAAGAACGTTCTCTCTTTTCGAAGCTACGAGCACCACCGGATGCAGGAACCGACCTGCATATATCCTTGCTATGGCTGCTGTTGGCGGACTATTCTGCACGGTCCCTGGCAGTGCAGAGGTTGCGAAATCGATGTATAACGATGCCCGACGGTTGCTGCTTACATCTGTACGTTCATGGCCTCATGTCTCAGCTTCGCTGTTACTCAGATTTTTCCTAGGTCAATATTCGCAACAGCCTAGACGAGTCGCATACAAGTCGAGAAGATAGACTTATCGTCGCCAAGACTGTGTGTCCTCTAAATATACGTTCAATCATCGATACTGACAAGGTCCAGTTTGTCCTATTGGCCCTTTACGGCCTTTGTAGCGGCGACAAGAGAAGTTACGAGTTCGTCGAAGTCTTCCATGGGAATCTCATACATGTATGTCGGTTGTCGTCGTTGCGAGCTCTAATCTACTATTCGCTTACTTTTGGTCCAGTCAGTCCAGGAGTACAGCCGGGCATGCCAGATATACGAACAGACGGACGAGATGGACAACGACAATGCTCGGTAAGTTAGGTTCTGTATGGCCTACAATACTGGACAATCTTGCTAAGGCAATTGCCATGAACAGGCTCCTCGAAGCTCTATATATCCTCGACTGCTATCGCGTCATCATCATGCAGCGTCCGCCTTCTCTCGCACGGAAGTATAGTGAATCGTTCTCTCAGACGCCCACAAATCGAAGTCGTATATCCCAACTCCATAGTGTGATAGCCGATCTCGCCAGCGGTGGGCACGCAATCAACTCCGAAATTCATCGCAGGTTCAGCCTGACGAGCTTGGCATCTCTGAGCACCTTTGTATGGCCTGCAATATACCCCCAGCAGAATGGCTACGGCACGGACAAAGCTCTACTTGAGAGCCTGTCACCATGGAAGGCCGATTTTGCCGAGATGGCTTGCGATACCTGGCTTCGCCAGCTGTATCAGCCCGAGCACAATGACATATCCCACCTAGTTATGTACCACATGATGGGGATCATGCTCCATACGAACCTCACCGTGTTGCAGTGTTTCGCACATTCTACGCCGGAATCCACGGCACGAGATCCAAAACGATGCTCGGTAGCAAAAGAGATCTATGCATGGACACAAGACAGGAACTATACGGTCGCACGCTGGCATGCGGAACAAATGATGGAGAGCATGGAAGCTGCTCTGGCTACCTCTGCTGCCCCCCAACCTCAGGCGATGATGCAGATGCACACGAGCACAGCTTCAAATACCACGCGGCCCGCAGCTGTTCAGGCCAACACGGAATCGCCGAGGCTAACATTTGAGTCCCCTCATGTGCCATACGCAGTTTACTACGCAGCTCTTGTCCTTTGGTCTGCTGCGACCACAATGAGACACACGACCGCTTCGTCCTCTTCAACGGCGCAAGCCCAAATTGCAAGAGGCGAGCGAATCTTGTCCATGCATAAAGTACACGTTGCCAAACTTCTGGCGCGAGTGCTGAGTGAGATCAGGTAGATTCTGCGCTTCTTGAGCGGTTAAATCTTTGTTCGGGGACAACACTGGTGGATAAGATGTACTTAGCACATGCCACTGTATTCAAAAGTTTCTGACACAGTTCTTAGAAACTTCGTACGGCTATGTGACGGTCTATCGCTTTGCCCAGTGGCGATGAAAATCTGGCGACTAGTCTCTAAAGTCTTCCCTTTGCTCACAATGCATTCTTTCCCAGGTCTGAGAACATATTGAACTGCCCGTCATCGGTGAGCCTGACTGTTTCTGTTTTGGAGGGCCTTTATTCAATCCCGGCCCTTCTCTCCATGGCCAAGAGCGGTACATCTATGCAGAAGAGGCGGCAACGTTGCCAACCAAAAAGATAGGGCTTTGGTCGGAGAAGTTCTTCAAATCTTCCGTAAGGTCGCCGGCAATCTCGCTTGACATGGCTTTCTGGAACGCTTCTGCCGAACTCCACGTCATGGTCGACGCAACGCTATATGGTTTGGTATCATCTGGACCAGCCGCACCGAAAGTAATCACTTTCCAGTCCAACAGGCCATACTGCTTCCAGTGCTTGTTGACAGTCTGCATGTGGTTATTGGTGTAGTACTGTAGATTGAATTTGGCGCCAGCCACGGCGGGATATGCGACCATAGTAACGTAAGTCATGTTGTCTTTGTTGTTGATTTGATGTGAGAGTCGTAGCTATGGGCTCTGCAGGGTATCGATGTACCAATCTGAAGGCTCCGTTTTCTTTTGTGCGTGGAAGGTGACTGAAACGATGTGGAGTGTGGGAAAGGACTCTTTCACTCTCGTACCAAATTGAGCAGTGTCTCCTTTATGTGTTCGTAGCAGAAGGTATCATGATAAGACGTGAGACTCTAACGACATTAGAATCAGGGGCCCCATGGGGAATGATATGGGTCTCTTACTCAGAAGTCTTTTCCCGCTCACCCCGTACCAGCCGAGATCCCCACACCCTCCGAATCGCTTGCGGTTTTCCTCTGGGCTTACGAGTCACTGATACTCCGGATCATGGCCTTTTGGAATGAACCCAAAAGCCCTGCTGTACACAGTAGAAGGCAAACCCCATCTCTCCATTGACTTTGCCCCATAGAGTCCGTATGATCTCTGTGGAGAAGCGTCAAAACGAAGAACCAACAGGTGGGCGACCGAGAGCACTAAGGCAGCTTTGAGCATGCAATCTGACGACGGTCGGTTTAGAGTCAGTCTCCACGGCACTCCGACATCAGAGAGCAGAAGGTATTTGATCGCCATTGAATAATATCAGAGTTCCACAAAGCGAAATGCGGCGCAGAACAATCGCTTGAGCCGAGCGATCACGAAAGAAGACATTTCGCACTTGGCGTGTCCATGGCGACGATTTCGCCCTTGATGGATTCCAGAAATGCACGTAAGCCGGTGCCAGTCAACGAGAATGGATCGCCATAACGCGAAATGACGTCTGTAGCATCGCTTGAGTCGAGCGAAGACGGGAGAAGCCCTTTCGCTCCTCACGTTGTTGTCGCGTTGAATGCCTTGCTGATTCACTTCAGAAATACACGTATTTCGGCGTCAGTCAACGAGACTGGATCGCCATAACGCGAAACGACGTCCGTACCGTTCGCTAAGGCCGAGCGAACACGGAAGAAGACATTTCGCACATAGCGCATCCATGGCGACGATTTCGCCCTCGGAGCATTCAGAAATGCACGTACGCCGGTGCCAGTCAACGAGACTGGATCGCCATAACGCGAACGACGTCCGCGCCGTTCGCTTAGCCGGAGCGAACACGAAGGAAGGCTCTTCGCATTCTCCGCAGACGTAGCGATGACGGCTGCGCTAATCAATTCCAGAAATGTACATGATCTGGCCTCAATCAACGAGATTAGATCGCCATGATGCGAGATAACGTTCATAGCGTTCGCTTAAGTCGAGCGAGTAAGGGGAAAGCTGTTTCGCACTCTCCGAGGTCGTAGCGACGCTTCTCTAGATGATTTTGGTCAATGGTTAAACGCAGTTTCTCGTTAGCGACAAGGATAGATCGCCATATTGCGGAACGCCACCCACGATAGTCGCTATGCCGTGCGAGTATGACGAGAAAGCTTTCAGGGTTTGCGGAGTCGTAGCGAATGTTTCGCGGTCGATCACTATCTGAAATAAATCTTATTTCATCGCCAGCGACGACAATGCATCTCCATGAGACGAAATACTAATTATAGTTAGTCGCTTAAGCTGGCGATCATGGCGAACAACTTGTTGGGCTTACCATAGTGATGACAACGTTATCGTGATGGATCGGTTTCCGTGGATCATTGTCAACCCTGGGCAGCAACGAGATGGAATCTTCACAATGCGAAATGCTGTCCACCATAGTCGATTGAGCGAGCGAACTTGATGGAAAGCTTTTCAGCCTGTGCGAAGTAGTAGCGGTAGTGCTGCGGTCGATCAACTCCATGGGCGAATACCGATCAGTCGCCAGCAACCATTTTCGATTTCCATGATGCGAGAACACCGTGCAAGACAGTCGTTTAAGCAGGCGAGCACGACGGAAAGCCTTTCGGGCTTCGCGCCGCCAAAGTGAAGTTGTCGCGGCCGGTGAAGTCAAGTCCTGAGGGTTATTCCGCCGCCAGTGACGAGCCCAGATCTCTACAATGCGAAATATCGTCTGTAATAGTCGCCTAAGTAGGCGAACACGGTGGAAAGCTTTCCTGACCGTACGATGTGAGAGTGACGTTGTCGTGGTTAATTAAATCCATAGGCGAGTGGCAACCTATCGCCAGCAACGGGATTGGATCTCCAAATTGCGAAAATACCGTTCTCAATGGTCGCTTAAGCAGGTGAACCTAGCGAAAGGGCTTTCGGGCGGTGCGCAGTAAGATCGACGTTGTCGCGGCTGACTAAGTTCATTTTCAAGGTTATCTTGTCGCCGGCGACGACCTCAGATCTCGCGATTGCGATATACCGTACGCAGTGTTCGCCTAGACCAGGCAACCACAAAGGTACGTTTTCCGGGCATTGCGCAGTATTGATGACGATGTCGCGGCCGACTGCTCTCATGGCTGAGGGGGGCAGCTCTGGATGTCCTCGACGTGACGGAAATGTTCGAATGTGTAATCGTACGCTGCCTTTACGCAGATGTAAGCGTCGGTTAAAGCGGCCAGCTTTAGCCTTAACATCATTAACAGCCAATGTCTGATTCTTAACACAACTACCACTAGCACGCCGTTATTCGAGATCGGCAGCTATGCTGGCCTTCTTACTTATGTCAATCAGCCTTTCTCGATGCCATGAGAAGAGACTTCTACGTGGTCGAAGACACAAGCAGGACTCTCCCGGTCAACTACGATGAACTTCCGGCCCTATTCCATCGACAATCAAATTTCAGAAGTTATCTACGTGTTTTGTCGTATGCGTTTGATTCTCCAAGCTTAGCGAAAGGTGCGAGAAGGAAATCGCACTATGGCGATGTCATCCTCACCTTCCACAAACGTCTATCTTTGTTTTGTCAAAACTACCATCAGCGAGCGAATTCCCGGCGATCGCCATGAACAATGTTGTTAGCATACGATTCGCTATGCCTAGCGAAAGGTGCGAGACGGAAATTGCACTATAGCGATGTCATTTTCACCTTCCACAACTATCAATCTTTGTTTTATCAAAACTACCGTCAGCGAGCGAATTCCCGGCGATCGCTATGAACGATATCGTCAGCATTCGATTCGCCAGGCTTTGGCGACCTCATGCATAGCGTCACGATGTATGGCGCATCCCGAGAGTGATATTTTAGGACTTCGGGTATCTTCGCAGGACTCCTTGTCGCTATGCGGTATAAGATGTCAGCAAGGTGAAATGTCACTCAAACTCAGGTCGCTAGCGTTAAGCGACGGTGCGACAAGGTTGAATTCAGTATAGCGACGTTGCTGTGGCTTTTTGCAGATGTTTTTCACGGTTTCGCCGAATTTGGTAGCCGGATGTGGCTCCAGGCGCCCGCCATGAACTACCTTGTCAGCAATCGAGTCGCTAAACACAAGAGAGGTCATTCGCATAATAACGACGCACCGCACACGCCGAATCATCTTCCCCGCGTGACTCCAATGTTTCCAGAGACATCAACTGACGTATTTACGTTCACGAGAGCGGCGACATGCACCACCGCCCGAAGTCGAGTCGCTTGAGTTCGCCAACGGTATGGGAGGGACGACGCGTTGTAGCGACAGCAGCAGGGCTTCTTGCTCAGGTTTCGTCTAGTCATATTGTGATTGCTGTCGTCAAGCAGATCCCAAGTGTGCGCTACGCAAAGAACCGCCATCATTCGAATCGCCATGTCAGGCCCATCAGAGGACACAGAAGCGATGCATAGCGCGCCTCAAACGGCCTTCATCGATGATTTCAATGCTTTGGGGCAACCTTGCTGTCGCTATGAGTGTTGCCGAGCTCGCTACATCAGTGCTTGCCCCTAATGGGGTCGCTAGGCTCAGTCGACATTGGGGATATCGCAGACAAGCGTTCAAGACGTCATGGGCTCTGTTACAATCAGGTCAATGACGAGGGTGTTTTACTGTTCAGTGTGTTGAGCCCGGACGTCGCCATGACCTTCGGATACATTCCCTAAGTCGCTAAATTATGGCGATCATATTGAGGCTCTTGATTATAGCTGGCGCGCTGTGGTCATCATTCGTGACTCACAATGTGTGGAAGGGCAGATCTGGGATGTTGAAGATCAGAACTGCGGAAGGAGCAACAACGCTCGAAGGATGGGCAAGTTAACCGAGGGCACGTCACCTACGGAGACAGACAGTCTTCTTGAGCATCCCCTTTCGAGTCTCGACTCTCACCCCACATACCCCGACGTTTTCCGTTTATCGCAAGGACAAGTCAATTCGACTAGCAGAGTACGATGCGCGAAAAGGGAGACCTCCCCAGCCGCGTAGGAGATGTCCATCCCAATTCTTCCTCGCTACATCCGCCAAACCCCAGGGTCTTCCACGTTCTTGTGAACATCGGTGATGGGGAATCACTAGGGCGCAGGTACCCCAGCTATATCTGCATTGACTCCTGGATCAGACATGGTCTACTAGGTCAACATCTTGACAAACCTCCCAGGTCCAAGAGAGTAATACTTTTAAAACAGGGACTTGGACGTCAGTCATCTATCTCCCTACTCGCTACGGTCACCGCTCACCTTCTTCACAATACCATACGCGCCGGGCCTTGCCTCACGAGAACATCAAAGACATAGTTTCGTTTTCAAAAATGACAGAAGCCGGCAAAGGACTGTCCGGACGAGCTTGCCTGGTGACGGGTGGAGCCGGAGGTCTAGGCAAGTCCATAGTGCTGGCTTTGCTGGAAGGAGGTGCAAATGTGGCCGTCAGCGATATTAGCAAGGGTGCGCTCGAGGCCGTGGCGAATGCAGAGTTTCAGGGACATGGTGGAACCTCAAAACTACTGCTGCTTCCCGGCGACGTCACCGACGCCGGTGTGGTGAAGTCGTTGATCGACGAGACTGTGAAGCACTTAGGCCAGCTAGACGTCCTTGTCAATTGTGCCGGTATCTTTGATCGTTTCGATCCCGTTGGAGATCTCAGCCAGGACCTTTGGTCAAAGGTGTTGGCCGTCAACGTTACGGGGCCGTTTTTGCTGAGCAAGGAAGCCATCAACCACTTCCTGAGCAGAGGTGCAACAGACGCATCAATCGTCAATATAGGATCGCTGGCCAGTGAGCACGGATGGTGTGGAGGTGAGCTTCCGATGCCGGTTTAGCCAAATTTCTGGCTACCAGTATTAACTTTTGTTTGCAGGCGCTGCGTACACGACAAGCAAGCATGCAGTAAGGGGTCTGACCAAAACCACCGCCGCTTTCTACAGAAACAACGGCATTAGGTGTAACCTAGTCATGCCTGGAGGGATGAACACAGACATCGTTACGAATATCGCAAACAGCCGAGAAGGCTTACATCCTGAAGGCCAGAAGATGCTTGATGCTGTTTTGGATGGATTACAGACATCAATCTCCGACACGAAGGAGGTGGCTAAATTGGTCGCTTTTCTAGCATCTACAGATTCCTCCGCTCTCACCGGTGCTATCATCAAAGCGGACCACGGCATAACGACGCTGATCTGAGAAGTGGAAGGAAGACAATGGGGGCAATGTACTGGGAATGTTGTGCCATGGTCATGATGGGCTTATTCGAGCTGCAATGCACTCCACGGTCCCGCGCCCCACGTTCTCCCGCCTGCCGATGATCCATCATTGTCAGAAATCAGTGTCATTACAGACTGAATAAACTCGAGAGCGCTAACAAATTTTGTCATCCTACCACACATTTTGCAAGTCTTTTGTCATGACAAGGTGATTTGCCTATAAAGGTAGAACGTTGCACAGCAATGAACCAAACACGAAGGCAAGCACGGTACCTAACTTGGTGAATATCAAGATCGAATAATCTCTTACTGTAACAAATCTTCTTCATCTTCCTGCAAACACAAGACGAAACTCAAGTCGCAAGGAGCCTTCTTTGCCACTATCAGTGCAACTCACCATTACCATAATGGCTCACCAGGTGGAGTACCTCTGGGATGTAGAGTAGCGGTTCATTAGCACCTTCGTGTCCTCGCTGCTACAGTGGTCATCCCTACTGATGCTCAGCATCTATCTGTCTATCTCAACTCCGGCGAGTTGACCAACCCTCATTGTTTGAACAAGTCCGCTTTTTCATATTTTGGAAAGAAATTCGCCTGAGCTTCAGCCAAATCTTTCAGGATCACTTGTCGTCTCGTTTCCGATCGGATTGTGATCTTGGCTGGGAACTCATACGGGCACATTGTGAGCCCTTCTCGATATCCTGTCTCGACGCTGGCGTCGGGAACGATCGGTTTACCCGTTTTCAGGTCGGTCTTGGGCTCAATGTTGAAGGCCCAGAGCAACTTGGTGATTGCATGCCAAAGATTTCGATCTGCGAGATGAATCCCGGGGCACAACCGGCGGCCGTTACCTGAGAGCGAATCGCGTCAGTACCCCTGTCAATGACAGCACATTGTGGATCGAAACGCACCAAAACCATAGTGGTCGCGATTCTCGAAGTCCGCTGAGTTGGCGTACTCTGCGGCCGATAGCGTTCTCCCTTTATAATGATCGGGATCAAACGTATGGGAGTCCGGAAACTTCGCTTCGTCATGGTGTAGACCCCAGACGTTAACAAACAAGACAGTGCCTTTGGGGAGAAATTTGCCATCCACCCACTGATCTGCGAAATCGTTTAGTATGGGTCTTGAGGAGTGGTATTGTTATGTCGCTACCTTCTGAAAGGGCATGTGGAAATCCCAAAGGTGCAGTGGGCCGCCATCTCATGGCTTCTTTCACAATAGTGGCAACGTAAGACATACTGGCATAGTCAGACCAAGTAGGTAGTCGTTTATCACCCACGATATCATCTATTTCCGCTTGGGCCTTTTTCTGCACTTCAGGATAGAGGACCATCGCCTGGAGCCACGAACTTAGTGTCGAGGCCGTGGTGTCGGAACCTCCTTTGAGTGTGACACCAGCTAGGAGCATAACATTGTGATTCGTGAGACCGTTCTTTTCGTTCTGATCTAGGACCCTATCTGCGATACAGTCCACAGGGCCCGTTGCGTCTCGTCTTTTGATCACAGACTCGAGCAGACCTCCATAGAGGGCATGCACTTTGTCGTGCACAGTTCTGGCTCGGGTTCTCCAGTTCCCCAGGAAACGTTCGGGAACAAGCTTCAAGAATGGGAATAGATCCACTGGCGGTGTGGCGCCGAATTCGTTGATTCTCGCCCACAGTTCGACGATGTCGTTCAGACCTTTCGTCCATGGTGCATCAATAGATGGTGACCGAATACCGTACACTTATCCGAGAAAGAACAAAATGTCAGCATATCCTCTAACTAGGTGTTAAGGGGCAGGATTGCGGAAGTCGCCAGAAAACTTACCGATGCTCATGATGATACTGTTGCTGAACCTCTTCAAATGCTGGACCCATTCATCTGGTGACTGAAGCACGTCGTACAAGAGTTGGACGCTCTCGGCTTGGTGAATCTTACTGTGCTCACGATCGCAAATAGACTCTGTCAAGTCTTGGTGTATCAGTCTTCTCATAATGCGCCACCTTGGTGTGTTGTCCATCATGAGCATATGGTCTCCCTGGGTGATGAGGTCCTGCGTCACCAATGACACGGGACGATTGCTCGACACTGAGGCATTTTTGTCCATCAGTTGCTTGATTATACGTCGATCTGTGAGCACAACCACGGTGCCAGGGCCGAGTTTGAGGCTGTACATGCCCCCATATTTCCTCGCCCATTCCGTAAATCTAAAGATCGACTGGTGAGTACGTCTGAATATGCGGCAGTACGATAACAGCGGAAAAGGACATACTGCAAATATGGCTTATGTGTAGGAAGCCGGTGCAAGTTGCCAAGGATTGGTAGAGTAGGCGGACCTTTGATTCTTCGTGTTAATGCCTTGATAGTAATGAGCGTGCGTATTCGGGTGCTTACCATCTGGAAAGTTTCGGCCTCTTCTGCCTACAAAGGCAAGAGCATAGATCAGGAGACCTACCACAAGGGTAATGCTAGCAAGTAGAAAGACTGGCATGGTTGCTGTATTCTGAAAAAGATTACCAGATCTGACTGAATCGATGAGCCTTACAGTGCTTGTGTGGTCTTGATTGTCTCGTGAAGTCTATAAAATAGACTCAAAGAATTATATCGTTCGGTCTATGGGGTCCCGTCATGGACACAGTCACTGAAGCATGAGCTGCTCCGCGTGCTTGCGAGGAGAATCGATGGCTTGCGCCGTGGGTCATCCAACTCCAAGCCCCTGCAGTTTTCTGGTCGAGTGGAGTGGAATCTCTTCAGACTTGGCGGATGACAGCACTGCTGGAAGCTCTCAGCCATACCCCGGAATTTCCCAGACGCCATAGGTCTAAGGACTGGTGTTGTAAGCTCGATCCGCTTCTGTTGGCACATTTCCTACCCCGCTGTATCCAACCCATCGCGCTTGGTGAGGTCCGAGCGAAGGACTCATCTGGAGTAGTCTCGGCTCGAACGGGGTAACACAGGCACAGGTGGTCTGGTACTTGCTTTGGTGGTCTTCCTGGATTGCGGTGTGGTTCCGGGGTATTCGCAGAGCTTTGAGTGGGGCGGGAGACAACGGAGATGCCAACGGTCACAAGCAAGTCAGCCCATAGCTGCTGAACAGTACGAAACCCAATTGCGCACTGAACACTGATATTCCAGAGGAACTACTCCACTCTGAAAGTCGATGACCATCTCACGTCTGGCACCAGCCTGCCTAGCCCAGGCTAGACCTTTCCGTGGACGACATTGTGCCCATCTGCCGGTCGTGCCAGAAGCGACACAATACCACCAAGTGGTGTTGTTGCATGCAGGGAAAAGGCATTGCCTCACATACGCCGCAGCGCACTCTTTCTTCATGCCATAGGGTGAGGATCTGCTTCCTTTTGCTCTTGTGTCCTGGACGTTTTGTCCTTTTCCCCTGGAAACCAATTTCAAGTCCGTTCCTCGTCAGCAGTGCTCTGTTCACGCACAGAACATGGCATCTCTGAAAGATAAAGTCATCGCCGTCACGGGAGCAGCAGGTGGAATTGGATCTGCTACTGCTCATGTTCTGGCTTCTCGGGGAGCCAAGCTCTCTTTGGCCGACATGGACGCAAAGTCTGTGGATCAGATAGCTGAAGAGATTCGCACCAAGTACAAAGTTGATGTGATCACAGCTGCGGTCGATGTTTCAGATTCCGCCCAAGTAGATCACTGGGTCAACTCTACTGTCAAACACTTCTCCAAGCTTTCTGGGAGTGTCAACCTGGCCGGAATCGTGGGCAAGGAGTTTGGAAAGAAGGCAGCACATGAAGTTTCCGACAAGGACTTCGATTTGGTCATGGCGATCAATGTAAGAGGCGTCATGGCATGTCAGCGCGCACAGTTACGGCACATTGAGGATGGAGGATCTATCGTCAATGCTGCCAGTGTCTCGGGGAAAATGGGTATACCCAATGCGCTGTCCTATGCAGCCAGCAAGCATGCTGTTATTGGGTTGACAAGAGTCGCCGCTGCCGAAAATGGCCATCGTGGCGTGAGGGTGAACGCCGTTGCTCCGTAAGTCCTTCTCTGGGCTCTTTGCTTCATTACCTGGGACTAACAGACCCCACAACAGAGGGAGCATAGATACTAAGATGCTGGATATAGCTCGCGAAGTCAGCATAGGGAACAGCAATGAGAAGACGGCGGCTCCGATCAGCCGGGCAGGCAGGCCAGAGGAAGTCGGAGCTTTGATTGCATTCCTACTGGGTGATGAATCAACATTCACCACAGGAGCAGTATACACAATCGATGGCGGACTGACTCCGTAAACATGTACCTTGTGGGGTAGATTCAATCAATCTTTCCTCAATCGTCATTGTTTTGTCGGAATGAGCGACAGTTGTACTTGTCTTCGTAGGAAGGTAATCGTACTCGTCTTCATGACAAGGTCGCAAATGTCTTGGGCAGCTAGTAGGTGCCTACTCGACTCCCTCTATTGCGGTGTTTAACCCCTATTCAGAGCCTACTGTACATCGTTGCGCAACAGGGGTGTCGTTGTTGCTTCCAGAGACCAGCTGACAAAGGCTGTGTCCCAGTCTACCGAATCTGGCAGAATATTATCTCGGCTCAACGACTAAATTGATGCATTGGTAGCTTTTTAGTCCGGAGAGTGCTGTAATGCGAGTATCAGAGTATATATCGGTTCTCATACAACCCATGGCCCATCCTTGCTTTCATGGTCTTCCGCTAGAAACATGACCATCGAGTCGCGGTCAAAGAGGTACTCTTCATCCCTTCTCACCATTTCGCTGAAATCAGGGTTTGAATGTCCCTTGAAGGAGTCAAATAGCTCCTTGTCAGAATACCAAACTTCCATAATGACATCGTAGCTACCACTCTTCGGAGCTGCTAATGGCAAGGCTAGGCCTTCAAATGGCTCCAAATATCGTCGTGAATAGCGTAGGACGCCAGGGTGGGAGATGTGCTCGTCGAAAAGCTTAATGTGATTGTTCTCATAATAGTCTTTGAACTGTTCCCTCGAGAGGCCGGGTTTTCGCTTGAAGAGACCGACCACTTTGACCACGTTGGTCTTCCCAGTCTGGTATCGGAGATTCAGCACTCGCTATGTCACACTTCTGGATGTTCCCACACTCACGAGTTTCTTATCAGCATGTGCCATAGTTTCTGCTTCAGTGTGATGTTGAGGATATCCTGAACTGCAATGTCTGCACAAGACCCTTTTCAGACGGAGGCTGTTAATTTTCTGAAAGCTCACTAGCAGGTAGGCCCAACAATAGCAGGTATACCCGTGCCATCAACCAAACACAAGTCTCCGGAACCCCTCCACTCCACTCTATGCCTATGATCCTGTGTTCAACACAGAAATGAGGGGACATACCCACCAAAGTCAATTCAGGCTCTTCCGGAGTTCTGGGGATTCGCAGCTACGGCGAAGTGTGGTCTCCCCCATAAGACATAGCAGAATCGCGATGGTGAAGAGGAGAACTGTGTCACACTGGCCCTCTTGAGAAAGCGAGACCGATATCTTGACGGCAAAATCGTCACGTCTGGCATCCGTTCCAGGCTGGAGTGCGCTAACCATGGTAATTCAAATCCCATGGGAGCATATTTGGCATCGCAGAATCGCCTACTAATTTAGCGTCACATACCCCATACCCATACCCCGAGGACCCCGTGTGGATGCCCCTGCCCACCCCGTTGGTCAAAGACCATCCCCGCGTCATTGAGCTTAATTGCACACCATCCATGTCAGCAAGATGTGGCAACACATGCAGACTGTCTACTCCGGCGCGAGTGAGACCTGGGGTAGGATGGATCGCGAGGCCCAGATGACCGGCTCCACGTCCCTGGCTCCAATCACTCATGGATCCGAGTGGTCCACGAATTGTGTACGTCGAACAGACTTTGAAGGTTAGAGAGTGCAAGATAACTTTCGAGCACAAGACGCAAACGCGGCTGGGAAGACCCTCCCCCTCCTTCTCCCCTGAAGTGCCCCATTGTCAGCCGGGCACGCCGCCTGTGCAGACTCAACCGTATAAAGACCCCAGATGCTGTCTTCATCTATGTCAACTAAATCACCGCTCCATTCTTTTCCCCTTCAAACGCACTTTTGGATTATACGCTTACACAATGGGTCTAAGTGAAGCAGAAACCAAGGATCATTCATCTATGGCGGCTACCAATGTCGACGCCAGTGCAGCCGGGAGTGTGACTGTGTGGGATCATGCCAGAACCCTCGCTCTCGTCGGAGTAAGTTCTAGGTTACTCCAGATTCTGGTCTTACAGGGATTGTCAACTGACCACATCGCGTGAACAGGCGGTCCTCAGTCTGTTTTTCTGCGAATTGATCATCCTCGTGGGGGGTGGAACCTTTGCTCAGCACGTCGCCTCTGAGATTGGAGGAGCTGGTCTCACCTCATGGCCATCACTTGCGGTGATTATCTTCACTGTTGCACTCGCCGCACCACTTTCCCAAGCTGCCGATTAGTGAGTTTGATACCCTTCTAAATGACTTCAACACCTGACCTCTTTCTTTCAATATATGCTAACATATGCTACCACGGTAAGCTGGGGCAGAAAATGGATCTTGATCATTCCCAACATCGGCGGTATCGCGGGAGCCATCATCTCAGCCCGTGCGACTTCGATGGGAATGTACATCGCCGGCTTCTGTGTTGGAGGCATCGGTTTTGGCGCTCAAGGTCTCATTCTAGCCGTCATCTCCGAAGTTATCCCACGGAAATTCCGTTCCTGGGGTCAAGCTTCCGCCAACATTATGAATGCTCTCGGATCAATATTCGCGCTGACTATTGGCGGATACTTGGTCCAGTCGCGTCCTGATGGGTTCCGAATCTATTTCTACATCTGTGCTGGTATATACGCTGTCGCTGTCCTACTCGTGGCTCTGCTGTATAACCCGCCACCAAGAGAGCTGCAAAGCTTGAGTTTCATGAAGAAAGTCCGCGCCCTTGACTGGCTAGCATATCTACTTCTTGGAACCGGAACTGTCCTTCTCTGTCTGGGACTCTTGTGGGCCGAAAATCCTTATGCTTGGAAAGATCCACATGTCCTGGCACCACTGCTCATCGGCGTGGTTCTGCTCATTGTCTTAGCCATCTACGCTACCAGATTCAAAAAGGACGGTCTGTTCCACCACGCTCTCTTCCACGACCGCAACTTTCCCATCTCGGTCGTCGCCTCTGCTATCGAGGGAATGGGATACATGACGGCAGCTGTCTTCTTTCCCTACGCCCTATCGGTGCTGCAGGCGGGTCAGCTAAGCACTTACAGACAATACATGTGCCAGATGGTCGGATTTTGCGCCTTTGGTCTCGCTTGTTTCTCATCAGGCCTTTACATATACAAGACCAAGTCAGTCAGAGTTACTGGTGTGGGAACCTTTGTCATGTTTCTCATATTCATGTCCGTCATGGCCAGTGTCAACGAAAACACACCTTCTACGCACTACTGGGGCTACATCCTTTTCTATGGTACCGGTCTGGGTCTGGCGCTCGTCACTTTCTTCACGGCTGCGCAGTTTGCAACTCCACCAGAGCTGATCGCTACAACGTCCGGTATTTGCACGGGAGTACGAAGCTTGGGAGGTTCGATCGGGCTTTCCATAATCAACGCAATATTTGCCAGTGGCCTCAGCAGCAACCTCGTTCCAAAGGTGACCGAGGCCGTGGTACCACTTGGTTTACCAAAGACAAGCATCGGCCCCCTCATTGGAGCTTTGAGCTCCGGTGACATGACTTTGGTGGAAAAGGTACCTGGTGTCTCCCCTAAGATCATCGCAGCCGCCGGCCTGGCCATCAAGCAGGCATATGTCGTTGGCTTCCGAAACGTCTTCATTTGCGGGGCAGCATTCATGGCTGTGGGCATTATACGTGAGTCAACATTCACCCAGATCCGAGAAGCTTGTCTAGACTAACCTCTTTCCGCTTCAGTGACTTTATTCCTGCACGATCCTCGCTCAGAATTCAACGCAACGGTCGACGCACCTATCGAGGTCTCGGTGGCAAGTGATATTGAGGAAAATCAGGAATCCAAGATGATTCGCAATGAACACATTGAGGGCCACGAGATCAGGGGATAAGTGGGATTGGCCTTTTGTCAACCTGATACCACGTCTCCAACAGTGCCAAGTACACGACATCGGCGAGTATGTACCCTATACCTGAGCTATACATAGCGGCCTGCCATTTGGTCTCAATCCTTACACTTTCTCTACTTTTCTTGCACCCTTCAAACAAGCTGTGTCTGCCGTCTGTCACTTTCGCATCCCCATGGTGGAGAGGACATGCAGCCATGTAGACGATCGTGTACTAAGCAATGCATTCTTGCCATGTTCCAGTATTGAAGTCACGACATCGAGGAGAATTACCGACACCACTAACTCACTTGGCCACAGGTGAGCCGGATCACTGTAGAAGCATTTGCCATCTCGCAGATTGCATGCCTTTGAATGTGGCATGCTACTATGTCTTCAACGCTCGTGAGGCATGCACTGTTGCACTTGCCACCAGCTCGTTGAGCATGCTGCAATGTTAGGCCACAACTGACAAAGACCACAAAGAACCTCCACAATAGCATTCATCACGAGACGCATATGTCTTTTTGAACTGTAATGAATTGGAGTCCTCTCTATTTTGACTCACAGTGCTTCTATACTATAGCTCGCTACCGCTAATATTGTAAGGCAAGTGCCCCTCCGTCGCATCGGACTACTGTTCCAGTAACATTGCTCGCCTCATCACTCAGCAGAAACGCGATAGTTTGGGCCTGTTCCATCGGCGTGGCTCCTCTCTTGAGAGCTGTAGCTTGGATACCAGGCTCAACGTATTCTTTTGCGACACTAAGCAGACGCTTGGAGAGAGTCAATCCTGTTGCAATAGCATTCACTCTAATTCCCTTTGGTCCATATTCAGTGGCCGTTGCAGTGCTCATTGTACTTATGGCCGCCTTGGAAGCGCCGTACAGGCTGATGCCAGGTTCCGTCTGCGTGGCGGAGATCGAGCTCATGTTGACAATAGCCGATCCGGACGCCATATGAGGGATCTGTGACCGCATACAATTGTATACACCTCTCGTATTCATATCAATTGAGAAGTTGAAGTCCTCCGTGATTGTATCAGCCAGTTTATTGTAGTTGTGGACTGCACCAGCTATGTTGGCTGCACCGTCGAGACGGCCAAACTTTTCGACCGTCTCGTCGATCCATGCCTTGACTTCGTTCTCCTTGCTAACATCGACCACCTTCGTGTAATACTTCTGACCCGGCACAGCTGACGTCTTGGACTTCTCGGCTAGTGCCGAATCCAGTGCTGCTATTCCCTCAGGATTGATACTCATTGCAGAGATCGTGGCGCCACGGGTCCAGAGTAGAAGAGTTGTAGCCAGACCAATGCCAGAGCTTGCTCCCGTTACTGCAATGACCTTGCCCGCAAAAGGGGTAGGCGAGAGGGGAGGTGGGAAGTCAACTTCGAGAGCCATAACGAATTTGTTGGTACGGTGTATCTCGGCGACCGGAGTGCTGCTGGAAATTCAGTGTCCCAAGTGAGAGTTCTCAAGATGCAAGGCTATCGATCTTATACGTTTGCAAGCCTTATCTGGGTGTGTCTACTGATCAGTCGCTCATGGATAAGACTATTACTTAGCACGCTCAGCACAGCCTATGCCGACCTACCGACAAGCCCAGTGATATGCACGTTCACAAAGTGGCTAACGGGCAAGCATGGAGATAATCCACTTTCGCAAGTGGACTCACCGATTACCCCGGTAGGTTCCGAGTACCCCGTAGTTTCCGACTGGCAGACTTTGCCTTGGGGCAATCTGTGGGGTACCCCGAAATCTCTCAGGCCCTAGCGTCAACCACTCCAATCGACGCAAACGCACTGGTGTCGTTTCGTTGTTTACCCCGTGGTCGACTTCATCCGCAGGAGCTTGGTGGACCTGGAGAGGATATTCTGAACCTGGGCCTGAGGTGGTTGGTCATTGTGCCAAGCTCTAGAGTATCAGAGTTCCGAGTTCGTTGCTGTGAGCACTTTGTCAGGAGAATCTTGATCCCTTCTCAGGATTACAACCTGCTTTGCATAATTTACCCTCCAAGTCCGATGAAGGCGCGTTGGTAGGCGCTGTCAAACCTGGTTGCCATACTTGCTACTCGAGCATTCCTTCTGTGTAGGGGACAGGAAGTCTTCAACCGCGAGCATGTTACGGAAACCAATGCTCCGACCCCGATCATCGTTGAAACTGGCAGCGACCTTGACACGTCCATCGTCGAGGTCTTTGCTTGTGGCGGCAAAGGAAAAGAGTCTCAGCAGGTTTCGCGCGTACGCGACTGTTGTAGATGTAGGTACCTCACCTGGAGCTGTTAGAAGTGGTTGAACGTTTCGATGCTGATCGTGAGGCACTAGGCACCGAAATATGACGCTGAGTATGATGTCGTGGTCGTTGGCTCAGGGGCCGGAGGGCTAACAGCTGCCGTGACGGCAACCTTGTCGGGAAATAAAAAGGTCCTGGTCGCTGAAAAGACGACATGGTTTGGCGGCACCACAGCATACTCTGGAGGAGCTCTATGGATCCCTAGGAACCAGTTGGCACTGGATGCGGGCTATGAGGATGCTCCAGGACAAGCGGAAGAATACCTTCGCAATTACCTGAAGGACGACTACGATGATGCCGCCAAAACGATGGTGTCGGCCTACCTGGAAGCCGCCCCAGCGATGGTCAGATTCCTCGAACACAATTCGGCGACAGAGTTCGTCGTCGCACCAACTCCAGACTATTACATGCATCTCGACGGTGCTTGCAAGGCCGGAAGGACGGTCCTGAACGCCCCCTATGACGGGCGGAGACTTGGAAGTATGGTCAAGCAGATACGGTACCCTCTGCAGGGCTACTGTGCCTTTGGTTCTTTACAGGTTGACCTACTCGCGCTGAACACCTGGACACAGCCTTTCAGGAGCTTGAGCAACTTCTTGTCCGTCACAAAGGGTGTCATACGATACTCACTTGATCGGACTTTTTGGGGCAAAGGAACTAAGCTTTGTAACGGCAACGCGCTGGTCGGGCGATTGATTGAGAAAGCGAGAAACTCCGGCATTGAACTGTGGAAGAACGCCCCAGCGGTGGAGCCACTTCTGGAGAACGGTCGAGTTACTGGAGTTGTGATCAACAAAGACGGTCAAAGGCTGAGGGTACGCGCAAAGCAAGGCGTAGTCCTCGCGAGCGGTGGATTCGCCAGATCAAGCGAACTAAGCCGCAAGTATCTGTCGAACCCGGACTGGACGGTCAGTCCTCGAGGCAACGTGGGAGACGGCATGCGATTCGGCCTGGCAAGTGGAGGAAGTTTACCTGCACCATTGGGTGAAAACGCGGCTCTGTGGTCGCCCATATCCATATTACGATCACCGAAAGGACCAGCCCGTTCTTATCCTCACTTTGCCACTGCCATCACAAAGCCAGGCTCGATTATGGTAGATGCAGACGGCAAGCGCTTTGCGAACGAAGCAGCCTCATATCAAGACCTAGGACGTGCCACCCACGAGGCAGGTGTCCGCGTATCCTACTTGGTTGGTGATAAAAGGCATCTCCAGAACTATGGAATGGGAATGGCCTTACCTGGAGGCTATCCCATCAGGCATCTCATCAAGCGCGGCTACCTTATCACCGCTCCCACTATTACTGCTCTTGCACAGAGACTTAACATCGATCCGGACAACCTCTCAACCACTATCGAACGGTTCAACGGTTTTGCTCGCAAGGGTAAGGACGACGATTTCGGTCGCGGTGCCGGCTCTTTTGATCAAGCATACGGTGATTTCGAGGTGAAGCCTAACCCGAGCCTGGCACCTATAGAGAAAAGCCCGTTCTATGCTGTTACTCTCTACTCTGGCAACGGCATCACCATGTATGGTTTGACCACAGACAAGGACGGCAGGGTGTTGAAGGAGTCAGGTGAACCAGTACCAGGTCTATACGCCGTAGGCGCTGATTCGAATCATTTCCTGAGAGGACGTTATCCTTCAGGAGGGCTGACTCTGGGACCCTCAATGGTGTTTGGATATCGTGCAGGTCTTCATGTTGCAAAATGATGGTTTCATTGTCGGTAGTTTAGGATTGGAATATTGGAATATTTCTGTTCTTTTGATTATGGAATTCAGAACAGCTTTCCCCATATATAAGTGAGAGCAGTACTCATCGAAGCTTGATATAAGGCATCACTTCGACTGTGCAGAGAGACGCTCCTTAGGGTTTCTGGCTTTTATCGTGACATTTCCTCCCGGTGTTCGCTCTCAGATTGCAAACCGACATGTCTGTATGTCCCAGGAAGATACCAGATTGCCATAAGAATGGACTCTACGCTAACCTAAGGTGCCTAGGTGGCCAGCCACCATGTCACACTCTTCAGCGGTGACTCCAGTAGGTTCCGACGAGGACGTGGACTCCGCATGGGCGCCTCCACACGTTACCGCGAGAAGGAACTCGCCCCAATGGTAATGCGAAGGCTAGCCAAAGTATGTCCAAAAGACTGGATACGAGATCGACCCCTTGGAGACGACCATTTACAATCACCTTCTAGAGCTTTGGTCTGGTTGAATGGGTCAAATTACCGCACCGGTAAAGCATGGGGGTAATGGGAGTATTTTTGAGCTGGATGGCTCTACTACTAGCCTGTGCTCTTGACTAAGTGTAGGACTCTTGGGGAGGTTCAAAGTCTCTTTCCAGACGAGATATCTTTCGCTTTGGTACAAAAGGTTGTGGCTCATTCGCCTCAAGAGTTGGAACGATCCTCTCCACAGAACAAAACAAAACATTCTGGATCAAGGTAACCTCTCTTTGCCTGCCTGTAGTACTTGTCATCCTGTTGACACGTGCAGGTTTTCAGTTGAGTTTCAAGGCTTCGAGGTATCTTTTAGAATGGCTTCAGCGGTTTCGAAAACTGTAGGTTGAGAGACATTTTCGCAAATCCATCGGCAAACTTACTGATATACGGTCTGTCTCATAGGTCGGTGGGAAACCTTCTTCTGTTCTCAAGATTGTGGGCCTCTTCAAGAGGAAGCCAGGAATTCCAGTGGAAGCATTTCGGGAGTACTACGAGACCAAGCACGTCAAATTGTTCACGGAGCACGTCGCCCTACCAGGTGTTTTGCGTTTCTCCCGCCGCTATCTGACCCAGATTGAGGGCATGTCCTCGCCACTTCCGACGACCACTGGCGGCTTCGACGTTATCATGGAGGTGTGGTACAAGGATCGAGAGCTGTTCGAGTCTCTGAGAAGCAAACCGAACCCCGAGTTTACAAAGATGGCAATTGAAGACGAGGAACAGTTTCTCGACCGCAACTCGATGACCATGTATTTTTCAGAGGACGTCGAAACCAAAGATGGACCATGGAATGTGTAATGCACAGATAACAATAAGACAAGAGATTGACAATTAAAGAGAGGGTGCTCCTCATCTTCATTCCTTCCTGCGTTGTAGAAATAACCACTGCAAGGGAAGGCGCGTTCCAGGTAAAATTTTAGTATCAACCCCCCCCCTCTTTTTCGTTCGCCCTTTTCCTTTTTTTTCAATACTCTTCCACGACATTGTTCATAACCATCGGAGACTTCACGGGTCCCATGGTGTTCATAGTAATTGATCCAAGTTGTACATTTCATGTTCTGCAATGCAAGTCTTCCCTGACTCTCACACTACCTTCCAAATAGCTATCGTCGACGAAATTGTAACCGCTTAGTCGGTCGTACACATGTAGATCCCGGTTCACCCATAACGGCTTCGTGATGTCCCAGTACGGCTTGTAGTATTCCTTCTTGATCTGAACCTCCATGAACCAGTCGTTGTCCTTGGTCCAGACCTCGACAAAATGAAATAAGCCGGGATCGGTTTGCGAGTGAAAGACGTCAAAGTATACGCACTCGGGTTCCTTGCAGACCGCCAGCCAGCACGTCCGGAACGCATCGAGGAACTTGTCGATGTCCGCAGAATCCACCTTGATCGTCCCTGCATGCGTCACGCCCTGGTAGGATGGGATGAGTGGTGTATTAGTCATTACGGTGTCGGCACTGAGACAAAATGGAGAGGGATGGGTTTTGGAAGCGCAAGGCAATCGCAACTCGAACACCTTTTGAATTGAGTGAGCCACGAAGACAAGGACGATATTTCGTACTCTTGCACAGTGGATGAATAGTTCGGCGCCCCATTTTATGTAGAAGGCGTACGTTCGCTACACCGAATGTCGGCTACTATGGGGTTCTAAGGCCAAGAGCGTTGTTTGGGGTTGAAATTCTGCCTGGAAGCCCATAAGGCGCCGGCTAGTGGATGGAAGGCACCCAGACCCCCAATGGCCATGAACTCTGGTGGCTCTGACACCATTTCAACCCCTTCTTAACCTCAGCTTTTATTCCCCGCTAAACGTCGCCGTCACTCCGACGCTGTCCTGACCCGCAGCAGCTGTGTCCAGGGCGATATTACTGTTGAGCTTGGTCGTCTCCTCGTCGATCTTGTCCTGACTCGCGTCCGAGTCACCTTGTGCGGCCTGAATCTGGAGGCCCAGCACCTCAAGTTGTAACTTTAACACCTTGTTCTTGATTTTTCCGTTCTGTAGAGCCGTTGAGTTCGTCCCGTCCGCAGCGTCCGCGAGCTCGTCGTCGAAGCCTCCCGTGCTGGTCTCGGCGTCCTCGGCTGTGACACGGGCGTTCTGGATGATTTCAAGGTCGGATGCTGCGACACCGGCAAGATCCGAAGTATCAATCTGTTAGTAGTAAATTGTTAGTGCTAGAGTCTTCGTGTGAGGTGTTTGCCGGTCGTGATGTACATACCGGGAAATTGGCGTTGACTTCGGCCAACGCATTTCCAGCCACTCCATCCGAGATCTGAAACTCGCTGTAGGGCTTCGCGGTGAGGACCCCCGCCCTTTTGCTCCGAACCACGGGACCTGCCGAGGAGAGAGCAAAAAGCCCCAAAAGAATGGCCGCAGAAGAGATGTACATTGTGTGTGGATGTCAGATACAAAAACGAAGGGCAGGCAAGCAATGCAGGCGTAATGAGCAGCTTGATGCGACGAACAAGCAGTGAAGAGAGGGTACAAAAGACGAGAGGGAGAGGACAGATCCAGCTGTACTCAAAAGGCAGAATGGCAAAGAAAGAATGTGTTTTGTGTAATGAATCTCAAAAATTCAACTTTGGCAGCGGACATGTCTCATATTATATCTGCCCTTCTGAGGTGCTGAACTCAAACTTGAGCCTTTTTGCCAGCCCTCAGGTACTCTAGACAACGCTTGAAGTCATGTAGCGTGGTCAGGAGTCGCTTTCGGCAGCATCTTGCCTCCACGTGCGACTTCTGCTGCCATGGTGGTGCACTGGTGCTTGCTGGGCACGCTTGTTGAGACTTGAGATGTTTGTATCGAGTCTTGGACCCGCAGGGTTTCGGTTTGAGCCCCTGCAAGTGGCAACTCGAGGACACTCAACATTTGTACGCGCGAGATTTCCTGAAGCATGGAAGTGGCCATAGCATCCACGAGGTAGGCGATGTAACTAAGATGATCCCTGAGACCTACCTCCGAGTCTGAGTTGAGTATAGCACGTTGGTGGGTTTAGTGACCAAGTCGCGGGCGCACTCCCTCCCCGCATCTTCTGAAATTCGGCCAGTTTTCAAGGGATCAAGCTAAACGTAAGCGCCTCCGATCAGCCCATCTCCCTAGCGCAGCAAGGACTAGCAACTAGTAGCAAGGTAGCACGCTCTGAACCTTACGGAGTACAGGTGAGTGTATGCACTCCGCATCTTGCCTCGGCTTGATCACAAGTTGTTCGAAGTCGGCCCTTTCGTGGACAAGAATGATGAAGCTGGAGACGCGAAAGCAGCGAGAGTCACAACTGGGCTGGATGTTAAAGCGGCGTGCTTTGAACGGAGCGCGGCGCGCAGGGACGCCACGTGCACTTCGGAGAGGACGTCATTTGGCCTGCACCGCCAACGTGCCAGCCTTGCCAGGCCGAATCAACACACCCTTGCAAGGAAGTCGTATTATCCTAACATCTCACGGCTGTTGACGTCTTTCACTCACGTCGAATGTCTTCCTTGTGTAGCATATGCAGCGCTAGTCTTGCCGCCGTTTTGATCGTTCAAGAGTCTGGCTCATGGCACCGCCGCCATTGAAACGCCAGAAGACCAACCCTACCACGGTACCGCCTGTGCAGGCACAGGCACAGGCCGCCAACGTACCCCTTCCGCCAGAGTCTCCGACGGCCTCGTCCAGCTCGAAGCCTTCGACATCTCACCAGGGAGAACATCGACCGGTAAGGGTGGGATTTACTTGCTAAGAAGGTCGCTGACGGCTTGTCCAGTCATGGATCACTCGGACTTGGCCTCGCAAGGCTCGGCCTCTCGCAGAGGTTGCTCGTGAGAGCGTTTCGTCCGCATCGAATGCCCTTCAAGAAGTTGCTTCCGTCACGAAAGATAGAATTAGACCACAGAGGTCACCGTCCTTGGCCATGGCGTTAGGGAAGACTACCTCCAACCGATCGTTACCCGTCGATGCCACCACGACTACAGTGAATGCAACTGCCGAGTCTGCAACACCGAACGGCAAGAGAAGGCCGCAAGGAGCGTCCAACAATAACAACAGCAAGACAAAGGAAGAGCCTGCTACAGAAAGCACGGCACCCAAAGGAGAGCCGAAGCCTGAAAAAGAAGATGACAACGAACCAGCTCCGAAGCCGGCGGCTCCGGACACAGCATCTCTCTCCTCTGAACAAGCTCAAATTGCGCAGGCAAGCTGGCTAGGCTGGCTTGCTAGAAGGGATGGCTCTGTTGTGCAACCCGCAGATACACAGCCAATGCCCGGTCCAAATACACCGACCACAACAGCCGCCTCTACAGCAACTGATAATGCTGAAAACGGCATACAGCCTGAGCCTGAAACATCTCAACAAGAAAGACAAGCCAATGAGGCCGCTACCAACAAGAGGAGCTGGTATCAAATGTGGAATGGCGGCGAGGCACCTTCTACTGCAAGTCAGAAAGATCAGGCTCCAACACTACCAGGCAGCATTCCCACATCTGAGAACGTGGACAATACGAAACCCGCATCAAATATCGAGATTCCGGTACCAGCCACGTCCTCGAAGCCCAACTCGCAAGCGTCCTCCATCGTAACTTCGGCCCCTCCGCCATTGTCTGGAGATGGGTCTAAATCTTCCGGCTGGGTATTCTGGTCCCGTGACAAGAAAGTACCGTCTACCACAAAATCCGAAAACGACCCTCATATAGGTGAAATAGCCATCTCAGATACACCATCGCAGGGAAAGCCAAAACGAGCATCAATAAGCTTGAAAGATGAAGCAAAACCGATTCTGAGGCCATCACCACAGGAAGAGCGAACAAAGAAGGCTACATCAGATAAGGCTGCAACGCCAAAGCTTACACCGGTGGAACAAGCACAGCCGGCGAGGCACGAAAGGAAACCAAGCATAATGAAAGAGGGATCAACCACCAAAGCTGAATCGTCAAATGCCACAGCAGTCGCCAGAGAACCAATCGAGGTCGGAACACCGAGGAAGGCTTCACCCGCACCATCAAGACTAAGAACACCAGATCTGTTGCTACCACCACTCAAGGAGACTTTGATCTACGAGGAACAGCCTTCCATTATACAGCAGCTTGCAAGATTGCTATATTACACCAAAGAGCCACATCTCAAGCATCTACATCTAGTTCGTGATCCACCACGGATAAAGAACGCTCTTGCCATTGGCGTTCATGGCTACTTTCCTGCTCCTCTGATTCGAAGCGTGCTTGGACAACCTACCGGTACATCTATCAAATTTGCTGACATGGCGGCCAAGTGTATCAAAAAGTGGACAAAAGACCATGGTTATGAATGCGAGGTCAAAAGTGCTGCACTTGAAGGAGAAGGTCGGATCGCTGAGCGAGTCGAGCTTCTTTGGAAACTGTTACTCAACTGGATTGACGAAATACGCAAGTCGGATTTTGTCATGGTCGCCTGCCACAGTCAGGGAGTACCAGTTGCGATCATGCTGGTGGCCAAGCTCATACAGTTTGGTTGTATCAATGCCGCTCGAGTGGGGATCTGTGCCATGGCTGGGGTGAACTTGGGACCGTTCCAAGAATACAAGTCTCGTTGGATTAGTGGTTCCGCAGGCGAACTCTTCGAATTCTCCGATCCGAACAGCAAAGTGTCAACTGACTATCTGGAAGCGATAGAGGTTGTTTTGAAATTCGGAGTTCGTCTTACATTCGCTGGGAGCATTGACGACCAACTGGTGTCGATGGAGTCATCAACGTTTGCTCCTATTACTCACCCACACATTTATAGGTCGGTGTTCGTCGATTCCCGGGTCCACGCACCAAACTTCTTATCGCATCTCGTCGGCTTTGTGCTAAAGCTGCGCAATGTCGGAGTGGCAGATCATGGTCTGATTCGAGAATTGTCCACACCTTTGGCCGGCAGTTTGTATGGTGGTGAAGGACACTCACGTATCTACGAGGATGACGCAGTTTACGACGTTGCCATCGCGTTCGCTCTGGAGACAAACGCTCTCAAGGACATACCGATCTCAAAGAGGCAAACCAACAACACCACGGCGAATCCATACGTTCTTCCATTTGCTATGCGTGGTATCCTGGAGGAGGATTACGTAAAGACAGAACTGCAAAACGAGGCTCAGCAACTGTTAGCTCAATTCGATGATTGGAAGCCAACGACCAAGGCGCTCAGGGATGTGAAATTCAGGCTCGAAGGAATTAGGTCGAAATTATGAGACAGTTGAGCAGCGCGCTCAAGCTGAACGAAGTAATGATGTTAGCACTGGGAACTCGCATGCTGGTGCTTGTGATATATGGTCTGGGCTGTTCTAAAGTTCAAGAGCAAGGTTTCGCTAGACGAATAGAAGCTCTGAATAAAGGTAATAGATCAATACAAAGATCTTCGCGAATGTCTTCCACATTTTGAGTCTTTGCATTTCTTTCTGCTTGCGACCACTTTACATCTCACATTGCGCTCACAAATCAACCAGAGCTCTGACTCATGTCCGCAACTTCACTGTGATCGCTTCAACTTGCCCCTATCACCCTGTCCGCCTCATGCTGTGATGGAACTCTGCCCAGTCCACCAGTTATCGTTCTCCGGTGAGAGGCGGTCCGGTATGAACGAAAAGAAAGTCGCACAAGGCATGACTAGCCGAAGGTTCAGATGTGGGTGTAACCATTGTTTACAAATGGGTCGTCTGCAGATGAAAGTGAGTTTCAAAAAAGCAACACCTTGCTACTGTGATCGTTGAGAACACAGGATACAAAATCATTCTTCTTTATTGCAAAGAGACTGTCGCGGGTCATTCATCAACATCGTTCTCATTGTCGTCGCGCGAAGACGCCAGTGTATTGTCATCTTCAAAATGAACAACTTCCTCACCAGCACCCGTGCGCAGAAGAAGGTGATTCTCACGAATGGGGTCCTTCGCTTCGCCCAAATCATCATCGGTGTTGTCACTCTCGGTCTCTACGCTCAGCAAAGTGGATTTTGGTTGAACCATAGCATTCAAAGCAAAATCGTAAGTGTGCCTCGTGGAAGATGGGAGTCTTACCTTCAGCTCACATTTGGAACCAACAGGGCTTTGAAATCACAGTCGGCATTGTCACGATCATCACCGGCCTCGTTCTCTGCATCTTCCCGTTCATCCTATCCTACCGCCCTGTCGCCTACGCCGCTGCCTGGGATCTCATGATGTTCGTCCTGTACAGCGTTGCGTTCGGAGTCATGAGAGCCGTCTTCAGCAACGACCACAACGCATCGAAGGCTGGATTTGAAGTCACGGATGGCAAAGCCTTCGCCCAATATGCGCACAAGATGAGGGGCAATCTTTGGGTGAACCTGGCTGGAATGATACTGTTCTTGGTTTCGGCTATCATGGGCATAACCCTAATCATTACTGGGCGTATGGTCGGCAGTAGGAGCATCGTTTGAGATGGAGTGCGACAAGCACAGAATGCCTAGAAGGCGCACCAATGCAGTGCAGGAGACAACCATGATCAACAACGAGCTGAAAGGGCATTGGATATGGAGGCCTTCGTATGAGGAAGGAGCGATGGAGTTCGTTGGAATTGCTATTGGAGTCTTATGCTCCACCGAATAGTTCAGCCTTGTATTACCCCAATCGCAATGGCATCCTCCCCGCAACCATCGTTGCGCAGTTCAACTGTGTTGTGCATCTGGTGTACGTCCATACAATCCCTTGTAATTTGACGACGAGGTCGCATGGTCTTACCATGCTCTTACGCCGGTGGGCTCAATTCTTGATTCTTTCGGCCTGGCATCACGCCGCCGGCGTTAAAGCTGGCGCCATTGACGAACCTCGCGGACATGAGATCTACGAAAGCCACCTTTCAGAGCAAGAAGTGTTCGCAGGCCTGTGTCCAGACTATACCACCTATGCTCGGCATATGCAGTGCGTCCCTTCGGACTCCGTTCCTCTGACATACGCTGACATTCAGCAGCAATCCTTTGAGTGGAGGACCTCTTAAACTGCCCTACCAACGACCTCATCCTCACTGTCGCAAGTTCTCTTCGCCTGCAGTAGAACAGGTCATCGAAGATCTATACCCTCAGATAAAAGACCCCGACCTAGCACACATATTCCGAAATGCATTCCCAAACACTCTCGACACCACCGTTCTCTGGCATGTTGACGGCGTCAAAACACACGCCGAAAAGTCGAGGCTAGTACGAGACAGAGGGAAATGGGAGGGTGCTCAGTCATTCATTGTCACGGGCGACATCAATGCAGAGTGGTTACGAGACTCGACCAACCAGCTAGCCCAATATCAACACCTAGCCAAATCCGCGCCAGACATTTCCAATCTCCTGCTCGGCGCCATCAACACCCAAGCCGAATTTGTGATCGCATCGCCTTACTGCAATGCCTTCCAACCACCAGACCCGGCACGCCTACCCCCTGCCCACTCAGGACAGGACGACTCCGTCCACCCGGCGTACGAGCCCAGCGTGGTATTCGAGTGTAAATACGAACTCGACAGCTTGGCCGCCTTCCTGTCCCTCACAAACCAGTACCACGCCTCAACCGGTTCAACCGCATTCCTCACCGACCGCTGGTACAAAGCCCTGGAGGCCCTGGTTCACGTTCTGCACGAACAATCTCGCCCGACATTCAACGAGGACTTTGGCGCGTACGAACGAAATGAATTCACATGGAACCGCTGGACGCGCATCGGCACCGAGACGCTCGCCCTCGAGGGAACAGGCAATCCACTAGGAAACGGCACCGGGCTCGTCCGTTCTGCGTTCCGCCCCTCGGACGACGCCACCATCTTCGGCTACCTCATCCCCGCGAACGCCATGATGTCCGTGGAACTTGCACGCGCTGCGAAAATGCTCAGGACATCATCGAGCGAGTTCTCCGCCGCAGATGCCGCGGGTATGGAGCGCGTCGCGGATATCCTTGACAAACGAGCCGATACCATCAAGCAAGGCATCTACAAGCACGCGATCGGCAAACACCCAGAGTTCGGCGAGGTGTTCGCCTACGAAGTCGACGGCTACGGATCACACCTGCTCATGGACGATGCCAACATCCCATCACTGCTGGCTCTGCCACTTCTCGGCTTCGTCGACGCCTCAGACAAAATCTACCAGAATACCCGGCGCATGATCCTCGCGCAGCGCGGAAACCCGTATTTCTTGACGGGCATGAAGTTCTCCGGTATCGGCGGCCCGCATATCGGTCTGCGCAACGCTTGGCCCATGTCGGTGCTTGTACAGGCCATGACGAGCACTGATGACGCCGAGATCGTCGAGTGTTTGGACAGAGTCAAGAATGTGAGTGTTTTCGGGTTGATCAATGAGAGCGTCGACGTTCATCGGGGCGTGAGACCCAATGGTGATGGCATGACGCGCAGTTGGTTCGCCTGGGCGAATAGCGTCTTTGCTCAGACTGTGCTGTGGCTGGTGGAGAACAAGCCGGAGTTGATACTCAAGGACGAGCCAGGGAAGACGAGATATAAGGTTGGGGTGGGGTGGGTTGATTAAGTACAGCAGCTGGTCTCTCGAGGACAGCGAATGATCAAGGTGGTTGTGCTGTACGGTGTTTGGCGTTGCTGGGCATCAATAGAGGATAAATAGGTGTCAAAAGAGGGCAAACAGAACAGAAATCGGTTGCAGGTGTAAAGACCCTTCGAAGGGATACGAGTCTGAATGCCATAGTATTCCGCTATGCTATTTGTACGAGTTTCATTCGTCCCTTCTATGCCACTCTACGCTATGCAATCTTTGATGGACCATCGTGCATGATAATGACTCAATTCTTCTTCCCGAAGAAACTCATAATATTACCCTTCTTTGGCGCCGCTTTGCCACCGCCTTTCTGGCTAGCACCTTGACTCTGACCCTTGCTCGCTGCGAACGTACTCCGCGGCACCTCTTTCTTGGGGGGTTCCGGCTTCGGTTCGGGTTCGTCCTCGCTGTAACTCTCCCATACGGCCTCCTCTTTCGTGACGAGGTACCCGTCTTCGTCCTTGGTCGTGCGCTTCTTCATCACCTTGCGCTTGCCGCGACGCCGGCCTGGCCCGGTAGCAATCTGCTCGCCTTGTGAGTTGGTCGACGCGTCTTTCTTCGGCGCCTTCTGTCGCTGTTTCTCCGTATCTGAGTCCGACCAGGCAATACCTTCGGCTTCGGCTTCTTCGTTGTCTTGCACGGCATCAGTACCTGCTTGTGCGGTGACAGGCTCGCCTTTGACGCCGGTCGCCTTCTCCACGCCTGGGACTGCGGGCTCGGCTTCATCGTCAGAGTCCATCATCTTGCGCAGCTTGGCTGCCTTGTCTTCGCGCTCCTTTCTTGCATCGCTAGGTCGCTTCTTGGTTGTGCGTGTCCCTGCGTCGAGGAAGACTGAGTCGTCTTCTGACTCTCCCTCGTCGTCATCCTTCATCTTGATATCAGAGTCTTGCCTGGTGGCAGCAGGTTTGGGCTTTTGATGATTTTGCTTTGCGAAGGCCCGGAAAAGGTCCGAAGGTTCACGTTTCATGGATGGCTGCTTGGCCGACCCATTGGTCGAAGTGCTGTCGCGCGAGCTGGGTCGCGACGGTTCTTCATTCTTGGTTGCAGGTGTGGGTTTGGACGCTGCTTTGGACTGTGTGGTAGATTTAGTTGCAGATGCTTTTGACTCCTCTTTGACGGGCTGGAACTTTGGTGTTGGACCTTGAGGCACAACAGGGCGCTTACCCTTCCGTCTTCTGACGTTGGGATTTTGGATGATTCCGTATGTCTTATTGTGCTCGAGTGGATCTTGCTTTGCAAAGACATCGGTAAAAAGGCCCCGGCTGATGTCGGTTAGAGTGAGAAGGTCTTGTATATGCGCAGGCGATAAGCTGTAGACATGTATTGAACTGATATGCTCGTATTGCTCTTTCAATGCTTCCAGATTCTCTTCTCTGACGAGAGTGATAGTGCGTACTTTAACTTGTGGACCTTTGTCTTCGGATGTTTGATTGCTTTCTTGACTTGGTTCCAACATTGAGCTTGTAAAGGGAGGTGGACTTGATGGGATGGGCTCGTCTTCGAACTCATGCTTATGGCCATTTGTGGTTCCGTTGGCTTGTGACGAAGAAGGATTCACTTTCTTGACACCGGAGAGGAGATATGTAGCATAGACAGATCCAGGCTTCTTCCCATTCTGAAATTCGTAGAAGTCGTAGAGCATACATTTGGCGGCATTGACGTGGACTTTCAGGGCTCGGGAAACATTGCGGTAGGATATGGTCCGCTGCTCGGACAGAATCTCTGTCGCCAGGTATTTCCTGAAGTCCTCAGACATGGCGCAACTCAATATGGGCTGAAGATGGAAATGGACGACTGTTCTTGTGGTTGCGCGTAATTGTTTAAGTGGTTTTGACGCGCCGTGAGGGGAACGAACGTGTTTGCGTCTTTGCATGTGTACTCTACCGTAAGACTATAGCGGAGCACAACTCCGCAGTGTTACACTCGGTAAGAAAGTGCTTGTTCGATACTAACGTGACACTTCACCTGCAATCCGCCTTTGTCAATCTGCTTGAGAATCGCATGGACGAAAACCTCCTCGCTGGCGCTGGGGTCATTGCCCGATAACATCGTATCATCCAACCTGGTCTTCCCTTTGTTGACCATGAACATCGCCAGCTGCCAAAATTCAAGAGCCGCCACTCTCATGAACC